>JAOXXN010000230.1:9669566-9683831 GCA_026770055.1 Myrmophylax atrothorax
AGTGACCAATGGACGAGCGCAGGGCGGGGCGGTCCCACCCCCGCGCCTGACGGATCGAGCTGCGATTGGCTGGCGGAAGGGAGCGGCCGCGCGTGGCCACGTGGTGATGTTGTGGTTGCATCAGACGAGCGCGGGCAGATGTTGCGGAGGCACATCTGGGGGCGGTGGGACAAGGGGCGGCAGCCACAAGAGACTGCTGGGCAAGCCGGGACTGGCCTTAGGGAAGCGAGGAAAACTGGTGGTGACACCGTGGGGACACTGCTGTCCCGCTGACTGGAAAACCAAACGGCCGGTCTCCACTTCCTTGGATAAACAGTGCTTTGGGGAGTTCAGTGTTTTCCTTTTTTACAGCACTGACGCCACAAACCCAGCGGCGTTTGTGCGTGGAACAGCAGCGTCCCTGTGCTTAACACCACTGCTGCCTTGTGGGGTCAGATCTTCCAGGGAAAACACCAAGGGAAACAAACCCCAGGGCTGGTCGCTAAATGACAAAATATTCCACAAGTCAGTGCAATGACATTAAGAGTGCACAGAAATGCAGGGGCAGAGCCTGCAAACCCCCTCATTAGATGAGTAATCCTCATGTGAGTGCTGAAGTCATTGGCCCCAGATCACTTGATGTGCACCACAGGACTTTTGGAAAAAGAGCCACATGCAATACCATCTCCATGAGGCAGATTCCATGTGGACACATCTATCTGCCCAGATGAATCCCCCTTTGTAGCATTTGGGCCTTTAAGTGTACATAGTATTCCCCTGTTACAGAGTTTGAAACCTGCAACTGTGAAGATGATTGATTTTGGGGTGGAAGGATGGAAACACACAGCTACAAAACAGCCTTTTGGAGGGAGGTGGATGGTGGATCATCCCTAGGACACAAAGCACATGAGTGACACTGCAGGGGAATAATTTTAAATACATCATGTTTGGAGGGAAACATCTTCTATTCAAATGGGCCTAGTGGGAAGTTCTAATAAAACCCAAACATGAAACAGAAAAGCTGTTTTTAAATGTCCTGAAACTCACTGTGGAACAGCATAGTTTGATTTTTGAAACAGGGATGTCAGGAAAAGGGATTGTGAAGCAGGAAGAAGTTCAAAAACAAAACCCCTTCCAACAACAAAAGCAGGGAGACAGTGCCTTGTGTTTCAGAAAAAGTTTCTGAACAACAGCTACAGTTGGATTTTGCTGCTTGGGCAATCACCATAGTTTTAAAATGAAACCTTGATAAAGCATCTGAGACTTGGGTAACACAATTATTTTTGTTGCTTTACTGATGCAACCATGTTGGTCAATCTTCCTTTGAGCTCACTGCCCACAGTGGCTGTTTAATCAGCAGAGGTGGGACAAAGATACAGAGTTCTTGTCCTCTGCTGCAGTATGAAAACATTTGGTGGCCTTTGAGCAGGAGCTGCTGATGGCCACAGCCATGTCACCTCCATGGATGGGCCTGTAAGATCAGGGCAAACCGCTGCTTTGGCTGGATTAGCTGCCATGTGTTGGTGAAGCCTCACAGAGCCCTTGGAAATTTCAGGATCTGTGCTGTGGAATTTTGGAGCAGTTGGACACTGGGTGTGAAATAGAGGCTGAGATTCTCTGTGTGGAAACCGTGAGTCTTTCTGGTAAAGAAATGAGGTGTCTCTGATGTCTCAAACACAAAGAAATAGCTAAAGTGATTTTTCAGGAACACAGCTTTGAAGGGAGGTGGTAATTAGGGTAGTAGCTAAATCCCAAGATCTTTCTTGGGATCTGGGTATATGTCACACCTCGGGAAAATGGTCTGGCAAAGGCAGCAGAGAGCCCTGCCAGACACCAGAAGGACAGTCCTTGCTCTGGTGCATGTGTTTGCTGGGAAGAATGGATCAGAAGTTGTCCTCCCTTTCCTGACAATCCGGTGACTGCAGCAACTATTGACAGTAACAACCTCAACTCAGTCATTAACTCTCAACTCAATCCAGAGTGTGACCATCTGATTGTGAATAGTCTCAGTGCTGGAAACATGGTGTGACAGATGTTGGTTTGTGATCTCCACCCTGGGTGTTTGTGTTGAAGAGGAAAGAGGTGAAGGAGCTGGGAAACCAGTGCTGTGTTCAGAAGGGCCTTTCCCAGCCACAGCATCCTGCTTGCTCCCCTTCCACGGCATCCTGCTTGGGAAGGGTCTGGGACCTTTTCACAGCTTTTAGGCTTTTCCCTGGCTCACTATTTAAACTCCAGTTAAGTTCTTCTCTCTTTTAAAGCCTGATCCTAGTGCTATATTTGGTATTTTAAATCTGCTACAAAATAATAAAAAAAAAGGTCTTGATAGAGCTAAATCTATTAAATAACCTTCACTGGTATTCCTGATAACCAGGAGTCTGTTGAGGGACTAGAGCCTTGCAGGTGAAAAATAGGAGGGAACAGGCAAAAGGTGTATGTCTGATAAGGAGAGTAAGTGTTTCTCAGAGCAAGGAAATCACCGTTTGGCTGTGGAAGGAGTGGGAAGAGGTGGCACAGACACATTTGCTTTGCTCTTTTCTGTTCCCCTTCCTGACTGAATCGTGATCGTGGGAGGTGGAGGAGGAAGAAGGGGCTGCAGCTCGACCTTTAGGGGTTTTGATAGCACGAACTGCCGAGCGCTAAACTGCCAGTCCCGGCTGGTTTGGGATCTGCAGACTGACAATAAATGCTGCCATCTGGTGCCCCAAGCCCGGCTGCGCACAGCGTTTGTGCCGGGCCGGCATCAACACACAGCCGTGCTTCCACACGGGACTAGTTATATCCTGCCCTTGGGATTATCCGATGGATCACCTGCACTTCCACTAGCAGGAGAAAACACTGACAGCACAGAGTCGGGCAGTCCTGCTGATAGAGTGCTATAGAATGGAAAGAGGAATTCATACCTTGCCCCCTCCTCTTGTTTGATGAGTTACTTACTGTTTATGTCAGGACAGATTAGGGTTTTTTAACTCTTATACAGTGGAAAAGTGAGAAGAAAGCAGAGAGATGGATTGATATCGGAGGCCAATCCGAGTTTGGCAGAACCTGTAAAAAACGTGTGAAATTAAAAAGCAATGCAGAGAACTTTGTGGCAGTCACTGGCAGCCTGGCTGGTCTTGCTAAATTGTGTGGACAGAATCTAACTTGGTGTGGGGAGGGGAAGGGGCGCACAGAGGAGGTGTGTGTGCCATGTGCACACGAGAAGTCTGACCACACACTGTTTAGAGTACAGAAATTGGGAAAGATTCACCAAGCCCATGTGATGGCACTGACACCACCAGGGGCAGGGAAGGACAGCAGCAGTCCTGCCAGACTCCACAGCCAGTCTGGATGTCGCAAAGTTCTGAGAGCTCTGCTTCTGGTAGTTTTTTCCTTTTGGTTTTAGATTCCAGCCATGTCCTAGATCCTGCCATGGAGTGTTTGAGCAGCCCTTTCAGATGTGCTTGGCAAGGTCAGGGAAGAGCTTGCAACCTAATGCTGCGTTTCCTTGTGAGTTGGATTAATGCCCCTTATCTTGTCCTTGCTCTGGTAAATACTGCATTTCCCTAAGTAGCATTAGGACATCACACTTGCCCTGGTCATGGATCATCTCACTGGAGGCTTGACACACTGCTCACAGGAGGGGGACACACTGAGGGTGGCTTGTCTTCCTCTCTCTTTGGGCTGCACACTGGACTCTTTAAAGTCTCAAAGTGTTTTCATCTGAGAATCGTGAGACCCATACCTCGGGGAGCAAAGGGGTTAAAACTAGAAAGGGGAGAGAGAAACTTTTGCCTTCTCTTTAACTCTTGGATATAGTACTCAGTGTAATTCCTCTGTAATTATCTAAAGATCAAAAAATGCTCTGATGTGAGAGCTCAGAACAAGCAACATTGCAGGAGGAAGACTGGGGGCACATGGAGGCCCTGACAGACAGAGGAACATTGGACTCCTGCACAGCCTGGTGTGACCAGACCAGGAGCAGCTGTGGAGAGGGATAACTTTGGGAGAGACAGACTCACTGCCCAAGCTCCTGGCATGTAAGATTCATGACCTGGGGGGGACTTTCTCCTCTTTCATGCTAGAGAAGACAGGGACGGTTTTGGAGGAGAAATATCATAAAACATTACATGGATTCATGGCCAAAACAACTTGGTTCTTGTTCAGAGAATGCAGGGAGCCATCTACATGCCCACGGGACTGTGGTGTCCACTGAGCCAAGGTAGCCATACCCAGGGCCAGCCTTAGCCTCCAAGTTCATGTGGATGCAGCTTCCTGGCTTCTTCTGCAAACCACACTGGATCAGTTCTCCTGTGACTGGCCTAAAGCTCATTCAAGTAATTCAGTTACTGATCCCCGTTACTGGAGCACAGAAACCTCTTCATCCTCAGCCCAGAAAGTGCTTTTATCCTCATTCTGCTGGAGATGGAGCAAGGCTAAGTGACTTCTGCAGGAGAAGCTGGAAATCAGGAGCAGAGCAGGAAACTAGAGCTACATCTCTCAATCTTCTTGTTGCTTCAGATGTAAGCATTACAGCTGGAGAATGAAGAAAGGCTCTATCATATTCCTGTGGGCACACAGCACTGGCCAAGCAAGCTTTAGCTGACATTTCAAAGACCTTTTGTTTTTCAAGTGGGTTCCTTCCATCTGCGAAAATGCTCTATTATCTTGGGGGGAGGGAGGCAGCCACTTGCATCAGAAATGGCTTGATTCTGTAGCCAGTTTGTCAGATGTCGGTCCAGACATTGTTTGGATGTCAGTCCAGACCAAGGACAGCAGAGCTGACCGATGTGTTTACTTTGCCACCTGCTTTCAGAGAAAAGCACATAAGCAAAGGACTGTTTTGAATGCTTTTATGTGCGTTTATCTTGCAAGAGAACTGTGTCACAGATGATGCTCAGAGAGGGAGCTCTCCCCAGACTACGTTAAAAGCACGGGAACCGAGGGTTCTTTTCAGTGGGGGTATTTACATTCTGTTACAAAAGAAACACTGGTAGTATTTCACATGCATTCCCGGAAAGGAAGTCCACAGTAGCTGCTCACTATCTCATTGCTCTTTAACTTGGTTTGCGTCAGAGACATCCCAAAGTCAAGAACCACATTTGCAGATGCTTGGGCAGTTCATGAACTGCTGAAGCTGCCCAGAGGTTGGATAAAGTTAATGATGCAGAACAAAGACTGTACACATCCCAACTGCAGGAGGCACAGACCTGATCTTCCCTCTCTGGAGGCATAAGCCTCGCAGGGGCTTTTTTGTCCTGCTTCAGATGCTGTTTTCTACCTCCCAGTTCTTGTGGGGCAGCCTAACCCTGACCTGGAACTGTCTCCCACTGTGCTAATCCCTGTCCTCGCTCAGAGTTGAGGAGAGGGAGAGTCCTAGAAGTCCTTGAGCTTCTGCGAGGAGTTCCCACCCGGTATTGTCAGGAGGGTGCTCAGAAACTTCTTGCCTTGCTCTTGAGGTGCAGGTTAAGCACTGGCTTAGACACAACTCCTTAGGTCAGAAGAGAGAACGTTGAGTTCAAGTTCAGCACGGCTGGGTGGCAGGAAGGGCACCATTATCAGTGTCAGAACTTAGTCAGGATATCATGGCTTCTTCAAAATGTCACTGAGCCCATTGTTAAGCAAACACAGGAGAGCTGTGTGACATAGCTCAGATAATGAGGATACCCTGGCCCCCCTCACACTGAGCTCTTCAGCTTTGACTCAGGAGGTAGAATGTTCCCAACGTTGCCCCCTGGGTGCTGGAAGCCTTCCAGCTGGGAACCACGCTGGGTGTCTGATGGGCTGTGTTGCAGCAGGCACGTCTGGCAGATGGAAGTGGATTCCCCGACTGGTTTATCTGTAAGATCTGGGCACTTCAGGGCATTTTGTTCTTGGCTCTTGGTTCCTCTGTTTTGAGTCTTACCAGTCATTTTCTTCTTCAAAGTAACATATGGAAATGATTTGGGATCTGCCCATACTCAGCTGGTTCTGCACTGGGGACCATTTCACACAACTGGCTGCCCAGCTGACGTGGCCAAAGCCTCCAAACACCATCTTTTAGGGTCCAGAGGAGGTTTCAGCCCACAGGTCATGATGGGGTTAGGGCAGGAAGCTCAAGTCTTTCAGGCTGTATGTTTTTTGATCGTATCAATTCCTTGCTCTGTTTCTTTTTCGCCTTTCATGTGGCAAAATTACAGATGCTGATACCAGATTATTTACACTGTAGCTCCTCCAGAGGCTCAGACACCCTGTGCATTGCTGGGCACTGGGTGGCAAGTGCCTTTCCTCTCTCCTTACATGCAGGTACACTGAGGTGTCAGGGTCCTACAGTCAACTCCACAGTTTGGCCTGGAAGCCAGAAGCCCTCAAATAGTCTATTAATAAACAGGAATACATTTTTTTTATCTTTTGGCTCCTAATTTATGGATCTTCTGAAGAAACAGACTGTCTGGTTGCAGAGAGACAGGGCCCACAGTGGCAATAGATGGTTATTTTCAACACTGGTTAAACCTTAAACAAAATACAAGGAGATTTGTCCAAAGGACACAACATCAACTCTCTCTCTGACATGTCACAGTCCACAGTGAGCTCACTGTGGCAGCTTCTGCTGGTAGCAGAAACCTTTCTGTGCCACTAAAACATCTTCATTCCCCATTCACCCCACCCCAAGACAGTGCACATGGAGCTGTCACCCTGATCAGGAAGGTTCCACGTTGTGCCTCTTTGGAACCCCATTTGTGCATCAAGGGTAATGGATGTGCATGATTTAACGTGTAAAACTGTGTGGGACAAAAACATTGGTGGCCTCAAACTGGCACTTGTTTGATTCATTTCCTTCCAACTGCAGTGGTCTGAGACAAGGATTCCTCACAGAACATGGTACTAAGTTGTGGTGATACCTTCAGTAGAAGCCCCTGGTACTCCAGCTCCTGTGTAGCCCCACAGACACTGTTAATTTTGCTGCCAGTGTACCTATGAAACAGCATTTTCTGTTCCATGCACACAGTGGGGGTAAATGACGTCTGTGCTCTGATTTCCCCTCTTGACTCACACAACTCTTTCCCCCTGAGCTGCCCTGCTGTTATTCCTGGCAGTGTGCTTGCTCGTGGAGGTGTTTTTTCTGGCCTAGTGATCCATGATTTTTATTTGTTTAATTCATTTTCCTTTCAGATTTACTTCCTCTGTGAATGCTGCCATGTTTGTGCTTGCAGGGGAATGCTGAGTCAGTATGTCTGGGGGGTTTGCATCACTGCGTGGTGCTGAGCAGAATGGAAAGCCTTTCCTTTAGGGAGATGATTCTCCCTCTCTACCCCACTCTTGTGAGATCCCACCTGGAATACTCTGTGCAGTTCTGGTGCTTCCAATGTAAAATGGGCATGGAATTGCTGGCCACAAAGTTGGTAAGGGGACTGGAGCCCCTTCCCTATGGAAACAGGCTGGGAGAGCTGAGGCTGTTCCACCTGGAGAAGAGAAGGTTCTGTGGAGACTCCTCAGCACCTGCCACTGTCTGAAAGGGCTACAAGGAAGCTGGAGAGGGACTTTTCGTCAGGAGCTGGAGTGTCAGAACAAGGGGGAGTGGGTTCAAACTGTAAGAGGGGAAATTTAGGTTAGATATTGGGAAGAAATTCTTCCCTGTGAGGGTAGGGAGGCCCTGGCAGAGGTTATCCAGAGAAATTGTGGCTGCCCCATCCCTGGGAGTGTCCAAGGCCAGGTTGGATGGCGCTTGGAGCAACCTGGGATGGTGGAAGATGTCCCTCCCCATGGCAGGGAGGTGGAATGAGATGATCTTCAAGGTCCCTTTAAACTCAAACCATTCCATGATTCTACTTCTATCCTTCCCAGAGACCATTCTTAGCTTCTATTAATGTTGATCCCCATGTTGATAAATAGCACTATAAAAATTAGAGTAATAAATCCAAGAACTTCTGGGAAGCTTTGTCAAAAAGCAAACAAATTATCTTCCCACTTGGGATATTTCAGATGCTTTTTACAGACAAATTTATGGGTCTTTCATACGAGACCAGGAGTATGTATCCCACATGACCTGATGCAAAGTGGAGAGGAGCCAAATGCCTAAGAATGATGAGGTGGCATTACCACTCAGCTGATGAAGGAACTGTGAGGCTCTTGAGGAGGGCTGCTGGTTTTAATAATGAAAATAGTGGGTTTGACTCCTTACAAGGCTGAAAGAGAAATGTCTAAATATATAAACTTAACAGTACTTTACAAAAAAATGGAAGGACATACTGGTCCAGGATCTCCAAGGTAGTTTGGTAGCCAACTCCTCTTAACTTTCAGGACCTAAGTGTCTCTGGACAGTTTCATACAGAACCTGCCTAGAAACACCATTCTTCAGGCAGTGTTTCTTGGCTTAAAAAGTAAAGTAAATAATGTGGAGGCTCAAAGGACATCACACGATGAACCAATGTGGTTTTAGGTAGAATGCCATTTATTGATACATTGTAAGTGGTTTATATGGGGTCAAAGCTACATGCTAATTGGTTATAGTAATTGTCACACCACAAAGCAACATTTCTTATTGGTTAGATTCCATATCTCACAAGTCCAGTGTTTTGATAAAACATCCTAACAGTTCCCAGGTGAATCTCAAGAGTTCTGTGAGAAACTTTCAAGAGTTCTTGTGTGAAAGTCTGGGGAGTTGCTGTATGAACTCCTGGGGACCACTCAGCAGCAGCTGTGCCTTTGTTTAGTCTTTGATAGTAGCTGCTTCAATCTCACAGAGCCCATACAGGCTGGATCACTCACATGGCCATTTTCTGTAAGAAATCCCTCTACAGTGTGATAGCCCTGATAACTCTTGATGAGTTGAGGGAATTGCCTCAGCCTCCTGTAGAGGTGCTCCCAGAACCATTGTCAAAGGACAAAGATATCCCAAGGCTTTCCAAAAGTGCTAAAACCAGACTGATAAGATTAACAAAGGGTGGAGTGTTGTGGAGATGACATGGCCCTCCTTTGTGACATCTTCTGGGAACACAAGTCAACCCTCAGGCCTATGTCATGGTCATCAGTCTATCACCCTGTGGTAGTTTTGGCTTTAGTTTCAGCTAGGCCTCAGCTAGGCGTCAGCTAGGCCTTTAGTTGCAGGAGGCCCAGAGAGTCTACGTAGATTAGAGGGAACAAACATCACCTGACTTAAGCAACCAAAGAGATATTTCATATCATTTGGATGTTGAAATCAAGTATAAAAAAGGTAAAGGCAGTGCCTACCTTGGTCCCTTGATGGCCGGGTACTGAGTGGACCTGCTATCACCGTTGCTGAGGGTGTTTAGCCTCATTCACCACTTCACAGGTGTTTGGTTTGGGAAGTATGTTTTTTTTGTTGTTGTTGATTTTCTTCTGTCTTGCCAGGTATCCTTTGGGGGCAGCTTGTTAGAGTGTTTTTTTGAGCTGGGGTGGTGGAGGTCTGTGTTGTTTGGGTGGGCTACTCGATGGTTGTTGCTGTTGTTGGTTTGTTTTTTCTCACATTTGTATATATATGTATTGTACCATATTCTGTTTTTAATTGTCTCTCTTTTGTATAAGAAGCTTGCTATTTTGGGTTGGGGGGCGGTGTCTCTCCTCTTCATTTTTTTAACTCCCTCCTCTTCCCTTGGTGGTGGGGATGGATTCTCTCTCTCTGTGTTGGACAGTTGGTATTTTGCCAGCTCGACCTAACACACACCCCAAACCCAATTATTGACTAAAGCCACTCAAGCCACCTATGAGAAAAAAAAAGGTATAAAAGCAATTGGACATGAGCAAAAATTGGGAGAAATGCCATTGTCTCTGTGGGGGTAGCTGAGAAGAGCTGCCCTGTCTCCTCCCACCTCTTCAGACAATGTAGGGGTGAGAAAACCATGTACTCTCTATACTTTATATTGTATATCTTATACTTTACTCCCTTACACCGCCCATTACTTTATACATTTTATCTTATATCTTATTCTATGCCTGTTATGTTATACCTTATACAATACCTTATATTCTTACAGTACGCTTTCCCTTCTACCTCACAGCTACTTTGATACTAATTTCACTGGGATATATCTTTACTCTAGAGGCACCTCATTTACTAACTGTGTTTTGATACTTTAATACTAATAATTATAGCTTGCTTTACACCTCGTAACTTTAATAGGTATATATCTTTATTTTGGTTGGTGTGTTCCTTTAAGGTGTGTAGTTCCTTTTTTTAACGTGTGTTAGTGCGAAACAGCTATATTCTTTCCTTTTGCTTTGTGTTACAGAGAAGGTTGTGTGCAACTCATTTTGCTGCTTTGTGTTACTGAGGAAGTTCTAGATTTGTGTTTTAAGTAATGTCATTTCTGGTTAGTAGTTTTCTGTTGTTATTTGAGTCCGTCATGGGTGATCTGTATTGAAACTTAGAATGTGTATTTGTGCTGGTTTCTTTTGGGATTTTTGGTCATTAATTAAATACAATCAGGCAGCTAAACATTATCACCAGCAATGCAAAACTCGCAATAACTGTCACGTGCTTGTATTAATAAAAGTTACTTTGGGAGCTGTTATAGAGAGAGTTCTTTACTTGATATTAAGTGTGGTCCTCAGCAGAGTGTCGAAGACCCTTCCAAATTGTGTGCTGCCCAGTGTTAGGCAGGCAGTGTTGGGTTCATAAGACTTTGATGTTCTGGGATGCTTATAGCTAATAAATTCTCCCTGGCTAAAGCGTGGTCCTCACAGAAAGGTAAAAAATCTTTCCAGCCTGTGTTCTCTCCAGTGTTGGGAAGGCAGTGTTCATAAAGCTTTGATTGTTCCAAGGATGCTTATAGCTAATAACTTTATGTTAATACAGGTGGGACAAGAAACATTTGCATTTTTACCCCTCCTTTTCATGTGACAGTAAGTTTTGTAAGTTTTCAGCATTCTCATCTCTGAAAGAAATCTTCATGTATTTTGCTTTACAGTGTTGTATTGTGTGTATTTAATGGTATGGGATGTGTTGTATTATGAATATTGTGTGGATTGCATTTGGTATTGCACATATTGACTTCTGTGTTTGATGTATTGCCTTTTGTGTTGTGTTCTTACTGCTTTTTAGTTTGTTGCATTTTATGACATGTATGATATGGTTTAGTACTGAATCATATAGTATAGCAATACATTATGCTGTGTGATATTTTTTCAAATTTTGTATCATGCTGCTATGGAGGAGCTCTTCATCACTAAATTGTGTAGTTTGGTGTTGATTCTATGGTATGAAATGTATTTTGTTTTGTATGTGGGCTTTTTTTTTTTGTGCTTGCTTTTTACTCTCTTATAGGTATAGTATTGTATTTTTTGTAGGGTGTGGTATATACTCTAAAGTTTGGTATTGCATTTTGTGGAGCATATTGTATTTTGTACTGGGTTGTATTTAGTGGTGTCAAACAGGAAGGTGATCATCTGGCATCATAGAGGGTGAAGAGAGCCTGGCCTCATAGAGGAAGATGAGATTCAGGCCTCATAGAAAAAGGATGAAATCTGGAACAGAGAAAGCAAGAAGTCTCACCGTAGAGGCCAGAAGGAGTCTGGCATGATGAGGGAAGGAGAGTGTCTGGCATCAAAAAGAAAGGGAAAAGTCTTCCATCTGAGAGGATGTAGAGAGCATGTAGTTATAAAGGAAGGAAGGAGTCTGTCATCATACAATTAAAGAGGGATTGTGACACTGTAGAGGTAAGAGGGAGTCTGAAATTGTAGGGAAGGAAGGAGTCTGGCATCATGAAAGTAAGAGGGAATCTGGCATCATTGAGGAAGGAAGGAAGTAGCCTGGCATTGTAGAGAGCAACTTGGCATAATGGAAGAAGTACAAAATCTAAAAAAGAGAAAGGAAGACATCTTATTGTAGAGGTAAGAGGGAGTTTCTTGATGAATGAAGGAGAGGGTCTGGCATCAGAGAGGTGGGAGGGAGCCCAGAGTCATGGAGGTAAGAGGGAGTCTGGCATCATAGAAGTTAGAGAGAGGTGGGCATCCAAAAGGAAGGAGGAAGTCTCATGATACAGGTAAGAGGAAGAAGAGAGCTTGGCATAATTAGGGAAATAAGGAGTCTCACATAATAGAGAAAGAAGGGAGTGTTGCATCACAAAGGAAGGAAGGGAGTCTGGCATCACAAATAAAGATGGGAGTCTCAAGTCTGAGAGGCATCAGAGGGGATGAATAAAAAAGTCTGGCATCATTGGGGAGGCAAGGAAGGACGGAAGGAATGAGTCATAATAGAGGTAAGAGGGATTCTGGCATCATGAGGGAAGGAGAGTGTTGTACAACAGAGAGGGTGAACAGAGGCTGGCGTCATAGAGGAGGGAAGGATGGAGGAAGCTGGTGTCAAAGGGATAGGTGAGATTCTGGCATGAAAGAGGATGAAGAGAGTTTGGAATCATGAAGGAGAGAGTCTTATAGAGGTAAGAGGAAATCTGACATCAAAAGGGAGGGTGTCACAGAGAAAAGAGTTCAGCATCACATAAGTAAGGAGGAAGTTGGAATCACAGAGGAAGGAAGGAGTCTCATTATAGAGGTAAGAGGTAGTCTGACATCACACAGGAAGGAAGCAGTGTTTCATCATGGAGGAAGAAGGGAGCCTTGCATCACAGAGGATAGTAGTCATCTGACATCAGAGAGGGAGGAGGGAGTCTGGCATCAGAAAGAATAAGGATTCTGGCATCAGGGAGGAAAAAGGAAGCACTCTATTGTAGGAATTGGTTTACAATATCTAGCATGGAGAAAGTCCTGCCAGAAATGGATTTGTGAAGATCAACAAGCCACTGATAATGCTTTAACAACTGATGTTTTTAATGATGTTTAGGTGTACAAAATGTTTGTTAAAATGTCTTTTTGCAAAGTCACTGCTTCTTCCCAGAATACCTTGGGATACCTGATATCTCAGGGATCTGGAGGAAGGTTGCGACATGCTGTTACCTGAACCCTCTCCTATTGAATGTAAATCCCCTTACTCTCATTGGCCCAGAGCCAAACCCTCTCTTGTTTTCTATTGGTGGGTTTTGAATCCCTCCAAGGCCCATATAAACCCCTGACTAGCAATAAACTTCCTCTTTTCCTTCTCCCTCTCCAGTGGTCCCTGTGTGTCCTTCTCAGGGGCTCTCAGGGACCACGTGGTCAGGGAAAGTGAGGAGCACCTTTTCTCCTAGGTAATGGAATAAACTCCAGGACCAGGATAATCATCCATACCGTTGCAGATTGCATCCCTACAACAGACAGCACCAACAACGCAGAAAGAACCCCCAAAGGGACACTCTATCAGAGGTGAGAGAGTCTAGCATCATAGAGGAAGGAGGAAGTGTGGCATCCTAAAGTAAGAAATTCTGGCATAATGGATTAAGAAGGGAGTCTGTCATCACTGAGGTAATAGGGAGTCTGGAATCATAGAGGAAGGTAGGATTCTTCCTAGTGGTGAGTGGGAATCTGGCATCAAAGAGGAAGGAGGAAATCAGGTCATTGAAGAAGGAGGGCTGTGGCATTATAGAGGAGAGAGGGAATCCCACTCATTAAAGTAGAAGGAGGGAGTCCGGATTCATAGTGGAATGGGGGAATCTGGTGTCGTAGAACAGCAATGGTGTCTGTCATCATACAGCATGTTATCATGCATCATAGAGGAACTGAGGAGGCTGGCATGTGGGAGGTAAGGAATTATGGCATCATAGAAGAAGTAGGGAGTCTTTGAGGTAAGCAGGGGCCTGGCATCACAGAGAAAGGATGGAATGTGACATCATGGAAGAAGTGAGTCTGGCATCATAGAGGAAGGATGAAATCTGTAATCATAGAGGAAGAAAGGAGTCTTAGCATAGAGATGAGAGGGAGTTTGGCATCACAGAGGAATGTAGGAGTTTATATCATAGTGGTAAGAGGGAGTCTGGCATCATAGAGGTAACAGGGTACCTTGCATCATATAAGATGTAGGGAGGCTGGCATTAAAAAGGAAGGAAAGAATCTGGTATCATTGAGGAATAAAGGATTCTTGTCATCAAAGAGATAAGAGGGAATCTGGCATCCAAGAAGAAGGAAGGAGGGAATCTGAGAACACAGTGCAAGGAAAGACACTGGCATTATAGCATAAAGAAAGATTCTGGCATCAAAGGAGGAGGGAGTCTGGCATCAAAGGAAAAGAGCCTGTAGTTAGAGTGTCATATTTAATGAATGGTATTCCCCAGTTCTGTGTTCCTACTGACACACCCCATACTGTGTGCCACTTGTTCACTTTTTACCCCTCAGCCTGTGGAAGGATGTGTAGGAATTCCACAGGCTGTTAGAACTAAGGACTAATTGAAGAGTTTGGACACTGCCGCTGGCAGCCTCGGCAGAGGTGCCTGAGGACCAATT
>JAOXXN010000230.1:9698400-9709761 GCA_026770055.1 Myrmophylax atrothorax
GACCTTGTTGAGATTTTGTATCCTATCAAAGGGTCTTGGGAGTTTATACTTGTAAAGTCTGTGCATGTGATGTAGAAGAGAATCCCTTTGTCAATGAAAGTAAAAATCGTGCTGGGATTGGAAATGCTGATAAAACCCTGAAATGGTCAGGTCCACAGACAGGAGAATTTCCCTGTCCTGTAAGCAGGGGGCAGCAGGGACTTGAGGTGCCTGTGACCACCAGGATGCTCTGCCTTGCAGGTTTACGTGAACAGTGAGTGGGCCACCAATGTTGGTGAGGGCGGGAGCTTTGGGGAACTCGCCCTCATTTATGGAACCCCCCGAGCCGCGACTGTCAAAGCCAAGACGAACGTGAAGTTGTGGGGCATTGACAGAGACAGCTACAGGAGGATCCTGATGGCAAGTATTCTTCAGAACCTGGAATTGTGCTTTTTGAGTTTACTTATGCTGGTCGTCTGACCTTCTGCCTGTGCCTGTCCTTTGCTGGAATTATTTATTCCAAATCTCTTTTGTAATCAGAAAGCTGATTACTCAACGTGCATCTCTCAGGCACAGGGCAAGGGAGAATCTTGCATTAGAGAACAACACAATACCAATGCAGTATGAACTGAGACTGTAATAAGGCTGCAATAAATGCTGAGTACTTTATGAATGTTGCTCAACTGAAATATTACTGAAATAACTCAATTTCAAAACACTTAATCTTGTGGGTTTGGGGTCTGTGAGATGGGATGCAGTATGTCTGGTTAAATCTATTTTTGTCTTGAGTTTTATATAAAGAAGGAAGAAAACTTAGTTGGTGTGCTTGTTTTTTTCTTTTTTTTTTTGTAGGGAAATACTTTGAGAAAGAGAAATATGTATGAGAAATTCCTTAGTAAAGTATCTATATTGGGTAAGTGAGAAGATTTTTGTTCTGAAGTGGAATAAATTGCCATATTGTAATGGAGCTGTTGCCCAACATTATGATGATTACAGGCTGTTGTGGTAATTCATTACAAGTGGCTGC
Source organism: Myrmophylax atrothorax (assembly GCA_026770055.1). Lineage (NCBI taxonomy): Eukaryota > Metazoa > Chordata > Aves > Passeriformes > Thamnophilidae > Myrmophylax > Myrmophylax atrothorax. The sequence continues at coordinate 9,699,407 of JAOXXN010000230.1, forward strand.
AAACCATGTATTGCCTTTCTGCATCAATCCAAAATAGCTGTAATTCAGGTCTTGATATCTGATGCACAAACGTAGCCAGAAATACATTGACCTCTGTATAAATACAGAGCAAAAAGTGTAATTTGTGCCTTGAGAAGACACTCTGTTAATGAACTATTAACTCTGTAGAATCTCTGGACAAGTGGGAGCGTCTCACTGTAGCTGATGCTTTGGAACCGGTACAGTTTGAGGATGGGCAAAAGATTGTGGTCCAGGGAGAGCCAGGAGATGAGTTCTTCATTATTTTGGAGGTAAGTAAGGTCAAAATTAAAGGCTCAGAACTTGACCTTTTTGGGTTTTGTGCTGTTCCTAAACAAACAATTGGAGAAGAATGAAACATAAGAATGTACTCACAGAGAATTCCTAAAGAAATCTCTTTTGCTGGACACACAAAAGCTTATATTTAGTTTTGCTGGTTTTAGAAATGGTACTTCCAGGGAAAAAGTATCAAGTTTCTGGCTGAAACCAGTTTTAATTTTTCAGAGTAGTAGAGACCTGTTTTAGATAGCCAGTAACATCTTGCCAGAGGTACCATTGCCTGCTCTCTGGTGTTTTTTGGATTTTTTTTGCTGGTCATACTATAATATTCTTACTATTATGAGGAAAACCAGGAAGAAATTAGTGCTGTGGATATGTAAACACCCAAGACATTTTATGCTTGGAGAGGAGGGAGGAGCAGCTGCCTTTATAGAGCAGTCAGGTGAACTGTGCAAGGACTATGAAGGGGTTTTTAACTGAGGCATCATAACAGTTATTTCTGCAAAGCAGCTGCTTCTGTGTGGAGTTCAGGGTTGTGAGGGATGCTGGCAATGCCAGCTGTGTAACTGCTGTGATCTGTTGAAGGGCACAGCTGCAGTGCTACAGCGTCGGTCAGAAAATGAAGAATTTGTGGAAGTGGGCAGACTGGGACCTTCTGATTACTTTGGTGAGTGACATGGTGACAACTGTGGTGACATCACAACTGTCACTGTCTTACCTGTGCTGTGTAGGTGATAGAGATGAGATGGATTTGCTTAATTACTGCTTTGGACTCTTGTGCTTTCACTCAGCGTCAGGTGAGTATCAGAGTCACTTGGCATTCAGGTGTGCACAAATATCACAGGATGTGATTGATCCAAAGTACTTTTATGTAGCAGAGACTGATGGTGATTTGGTCTGACCTCCCTCCGTGAGCCCAGCTAAGTTTGAAATTGCATCACTGTGCTCAGGGCTGTGTCCAGTTGAGTCTCTTGTGTCTCCAGGGGTGGAGATCCCACAACTTCTCTGAGCAGTTTCTTTTGCTGTTTAACCAGCCTTGTTGTGAAGAGTTTTTTTTCTTCATGCCTGACAAGAATTTCCTGTTCTGCAGCTTGTTGCTTTCTCTCTGCCTTTCACTGTGCAGAGAGCTGTGTGGATTTGTCTTTGTAGTGTCTCATTACGTAGCTGAAAACAGCAATAAGATAATCAGATTCCCTCCTTAGCCTTCTCTCCTCCAGGTCAGAAAGCATTGTGGTCAGAACCTACTATTTAATGGTTAAATACTGCCCTCTCCCTCTCTCCCTCAAACCCCACTTTTTTCTCATGTTTAAGGTAGTTCCTCTCTCCTTAATACTCTTCTCTCTTGCTAAAACCTTTGGTTGTCCAAGTTTTCAGCTTTGTAGGTGATAAAATCAGCAAATTCTCTGTTGCAAGGCCTGAAGTGGGCTGGACTCAAGTGCACTGGCTCTGCCCAAAGCTCTGCTTAGCTCAGGTCTGAGGACTGGGCTTCTATGTGTATCATTTCAGTATTTTCTAGTGTTGCCCTTGATGTGTTCTCGAGTTTCCCACTCAAACCGAGTAACATCCTGACCATCGTGTTCTGGTGCTGCAGACCTGTCCCTCGGGGATTTAACTCTCCCTTGGAACTCCTTGTTCTTTTGCAAGCCTGTTTTTTAGGCCAGTGAGCTCATTTCTTCTGAACATCCCTTCTGATAACGCAGGCAAATGTATTTTCCAAGGAGCACCGAGTTCTTTCCTCAGTCCTGAACATGAAGAGAACCAGCTCAACTGCTTAAATACAAACAAACCAACCCAAAAGTTGCTGCTGTGGTTTCTTCACTCTGTTGCTGGGAATGTTGGGGGTTGTTATCACCAGCTGAAACAGGGGCTTGTTGATAACCTCATTTCCAAATACACTGTTTAGCATTTGAAACAAAGCTTTTGGCATGTTTGTAAACAGTGGAAGTTCCAGTGGAACTTCAGTTGCTCTTCTTCCACAGCCCCATGGTGAGGTCATACACTTTGTTTTGGCCACCTGTGGGTCAAAGGCTTCTGTCTGGTGCATCAATGTCTTTTGTTGTTTGTTTGTTTACTTCAATACCATGGTTGTGTTGTCCTAAGTTTCCTAGAAATACCAGAACTGAGCAGTAACATATATTGCCTATTAGAAAAATAGCTACTTGTTGACTAGGAAAATGACATGGTTAATTGAAATGTGACCTTTTCTCAAATAGACCCAGTGTTTAAAATTCTTCAGGCTCTCTTCAGAGAGTCTTGAATGACTTTTAATAACAAAAATTTTTTTTAATAACAAAATCAAGTAGTTTCTTTAACAGTTGCCTTCAATGTAACTACACAGACATTTGTTCTGAGCAGTGTTAAAGCCTGAATTACCTTCTATGCAGTTTGATACACAACAGGGTGATTTCTCTGCCTCTTGATTTGTAACTCTGCTCCATTTTGTGCTGTCCCAGGTGAGATTGCCCTGCTGATGAACCGTCCTCGTGCTGCCACAGTCGTGGCTCGTGGCCCCTTGAAATGTGTGAAGCTGGACCGGCCCCGGTTCGAGCGAGTCCTGGGCCCGTGCTCGGACATTCTCAAGAGGAACATCCAGCAGTACAACAGTTTTGTATCACTGTCTGTCTGAAACCTTCCTCCCTGTCCAAGCCATGCTTCACGAATGCAGACTGCTTTATTTCCCTTGTGCAGAGCCACATTGCCACTGGCATTTGCAGCTTCCTGTCTGGTTAAAAAACAAAACAAAAACACAAACAAACAAAAAAGGAAAAAAAAGATTTTAAAAAAAAGGGGAAAAAAAAAAAGAAAAAATAAACTGCTTATCATGACACTGTCATTAATTTAGAGCATATTATTTCAGTGCTCTCTGTCCCATTAAATTAATAGCAAAAGTTCTATGGAGATGTTTGGTTCTCTCTGTGCACCAGTGTCCAACTCAGGCCAGAGCAGTGAGGGAGAGACCTCTTGGCACCACGTCATTGCCATAGAGTAAGGAGATGACAGCAAAGGGAGGGCAAAATAATCCTTGTAAAGGTGTTTCTCAAATTGTTGGACAGATTTTAAGGCTGTGGTCATCACCTGCTGTACTTCTTTTCACATGAGAACTGCCCTTGTAATTGAGCTTCTGGGGCTTGGGGTTTTCTGGGTTCCTTTTTTTCATTTTCTGGGTACTGTAATCCTGGGTTCAATTGTGAGGCATCAGCTGCTAAGAAAGCCACAGTTGGAATTTACCAGTATAATTGTACCTGTGTCCACTGGTTTAAGATTGCTTAGTTCTGTTTTTGTCAAGTGTAAATCAAAAGCTTTCAAGGTTAATAGTTCTGGTGAACTACTGCAGTTGTTAATTCATTTGCTGACTTGCTGCAACTGATCTTTTTCTCTTGTTGTTTCTTCAGCCATAGATTTGCCATTTAAAACCCTTCCTGTTCCAAGTGGCAAGAACCAAATGTTACATTCAATGCCTGACTGGTCTCTAGTACATAGATTGGTGTAAGAATGTGCAGCTGTCCAGCTGTTTGTAATGTTTGAGTGCTTAGATTGGTGTAGAAGTTGAAAGCAAACATTTGATTTTCCCTGTGACTTGTTTTGTTAATCCTCAGTTGACTTTAAAAATAATCATCATCAGTTCAGGTGACCCTTTGTTACCAGGGGAAAGAAATGCTGAGTATTTCTGGCCAGCATCAGTTGCAGGTGGCTGGTCTGTAGAGATCCATTGCTCTTGGTAGAGAATGTGAGGCAGAAAATGTTTTAACTGTCCTGCAACACTCAGTTGTTTCAAGTTTTTAAATCTGTTGGTTCACAATTTTTTTTAATGGTTCATTATAAACCTAGTTCAAATCCAAGAGGTGTTTGGATTTCTTTTCTTGCTTATGGAATTCCCACCACACATATTCCATACTCACTCTTTTTTTTTTCCAAGTTCAATCTGTTGCGGAGTCTTAAATGTATTTCAGTATTTCCCAGCTTTGTGTTCCATTACTCTGTGCACCAAGACTTCCCAAAAGTTTTTACTGAATTCCACGGTTCAATAACTGTAGGCAGTTTTTAAGGTTTCCTTTAAACTGTAATTTATATGAAGTAGCATAGGTTTGTATTTGGGAGTGACAGCAAGCAGTTTGGCATTTGTTGTGCAACTACTTTAACGATGGAGCCCTCGTTTTAGTTCCTTTCTGAGGTGGTGGGGATTCAAATCCAACGTTCTCCCAGGCATGCAGAGAATCAGGAAGAGTCTGCTCATTGATGCAGAGTAATACAGAAGGTATCAAGCCTTTACAAAAGGTTTCAGAGTATTTCTGAACCTGAAATCCCAAAAGGGGATTGAAATGCTTGTGGTTTGAGTTCTCTATTCAGGAGATGTTGAGTAGAGGATTTCTGCCAGAGTCCTTAAGGAATAAGCAAATGCTACCTTTTTTTGGTTCTTTTTTCTTTTTGGTAAATCTTTTTTCTTAAGTTTTGACTCTGCAGGTTTTTTCTTCATATGTGTTCTTTGTGTTACATTAAAGCACCAAAAACTGTGTAAACCAGTTAGAGCTCCACAGAAAAAAATGCACATTTTTTTTATATAAGGCTTTCTAATCAAGTTTCACTACTGCATCTTTTTAGCTTGCTGTTTACTCCCTTTTGTAGTTTTACCTACAAGATTTTAAGATAAATCAGCTAAGTCTGAGTTAAATATTAAACACAGTTATGGCTTTACCTTTGTGTGCAATTTCAATATGTTGGAAACCACAATTGGCATAGTTTTGCCTTAGCTAACATTCAGGGCTTTAGAAGTAATTTTTTGCTAGTCTATCTTGAGCAAATTGATGAAGTCTATTGCCCTAGGAAGCTATAGTCAACCAGAGGACCATTTTTGTATTGTTACCTGACTCTATAAGTCTGATTTACTGTATGTGCTAATATATTATATTATATTCCTTTTGTTATAGATTGTCCTAATGGCAGGTAAAGCAATAAAATGATTTAAATTCTTAAATGCAATCAGTCTCTCTTATTTTATTCCCATCCCTGTGTTGTGTTTTCCTTTGGCTTTAGAGGATGTTATGAATGAGACAGAAGAAACTAAGCAGCTTAATGGATTAGTTTGGTGTTAACTCCAGAGGGCTGAATTCAGGTCCTGAACCTTCCCCTCAGAGCCTGTGGAGAGCTTGGTCTCCATGTGCCAGCCTGGGAATTTCCCTGGAGTTGTGGAATGCCTGATGGTGCAGTGAGAAGGTCCTTGTGTCCCACTTGAGTGTCTCAGCCACTGGTGCTGCTTTGATCCCTTCCAGTGGGTAATTCCCAGCCCTGACATGATTACTGGAACTAGAAGCTTCTCTAACTTGGCCTCTCCCATCCATGCAAACACTTAATGAAGGATTTGAACACGTGAGGATTAATCCTGAAGGAGTCCTGGTGGGCAGACAGTGGGAAGTGGAAGAGGGGGGTTTTAAACTCTGAAGTAGGGAAAAATTTGAAGAGTGATGACCTGAAGAAGCTCAGAAAGGATGTGTTTTACATCCAGGTCAGAGAAAGCTGGATCCTGACTGGATCGCCTGACTTTAAAAATATATTAAAAATTTATTTATCATGTAAAGGAGAGTAAAAATGGGAAGAAAGCAACCTTGCAACCTTGTTAGTGTACCAGACATTTCAATGTCCATGGCTTTGTTTCCTTCACTCTGCCCTTTGACTGAAGAAACCAGGCTGGAACCAGAACTTTTATCACCAAAGTGAAACTTTAAAACCTCCACTTCCAGCCTTATAACTATATACACTATATAATGTTACTTTTAAGCTTATCTTCTGTTGCCACATTCTTCCTGCAGCCAAGAGTTACCACCATTCCATGGCAACAGTGGAGTTAATTTGGGACTCGTCCTGTGTGGTGAGAGCACAAAAAGTCACCGGTAGAGGGAGATAAAACTTTGGGAATTCGTTTTCCTGCACCGAAAAACCAACACACCGAACATTCTGAGAGGAGTTAAATCCCCTTATTTTCATCTTAGTCCACAAGAGTTGAAACGTCTGAAAGTCCCCAACGTGGAGGATTCTGATGGACACGAAAAGCTGGATATGGAAGGATGTGGCTGAACCACAAGTTGGGAGAGACTAAAGGAGCCTGGAGTTCGGTGAGTTTGTGTGGAGGTTTTTGATGAGTTTATTTGGGCGTTTTTGGGTCACCTTTGTGGCTTTGGAGTACTGGAGGAATTTCTTCACTAAAAACCACTCCAAACTTCCTCAAACATACAGATGGTCACCTGCAGGGACACACTCAGAGCCACAGCTTCTCCTGTGGTCTTGCAGTTTGGACACAGGTGTATTGTCAAACCATTGTGGAGCTGAATGAAGCACCAGGACAATTCCCTGTGAAAAATGATAGCTGTGGCCAAACAAGCTTTGTTCCTTCCTTGCATCATCCGCTGTCGGTGTCACTCAGTTCCCTTTAGGTTGGGCAAAATTCCAGCCCATGAGAAAAGAGCCAGTGGAAGGTGCAGCAGCCCCTGGGAACCTCTTAACTGCTGCCTGACAGTGTCTGTACAGTGGTTTTAGGATTCTCTGTAAGGTCTGCAATGCTGGAGGTGGGTTTTGTTTAACTTAAAGGTTAGTTTAGAATGAGCTTCTAGTAATTGCTTGTGGTGTGGGGTTTTTTGTTGGCTTTTTTCCCCCTAAAGGATGATAAATTATCAACAGGGTTCTCAACTGCTTTCCCGAGGCTGTCAAAAGTCTCAGTGCAATCATTCCTGAACAGTTAAAGGGAAAAGCTATTAAAGAGAGCTTCAGTAATCCAGTTATTCCTAAACTTTGTTGCTGGGAGGTGAGGAGAAAACTGGAAACTGAAATATTTATAATAATTCCCTCCCTCACTACTTGTTTGGTCCCCAGTTTCTATTGCATCTCTTCAAAATGCACAGAGATGGGGGGCAGGATACCATGTCGGTTTTCCAGGGAATTATGATAACTTAAATGATTTTGAAGTTATGGGGAGATGACTTGAGGTAGATTACCCCCCACTTTGGCAAAGTGTTTTCATCAGAAAAGGGTGGGTTCTGGAATTGAAAATTCAGTTCTGTGTCTCAGAGCGCTTTGGTTTTTGGGGGGTTTTCACTCGACTTGTATTTTTTTTCCCTTGAGGTCCAAGGCAACACAGATCTGCCTCTGTTTTGTAACCCAGACTGGCTCTTCCACCCATGTGAGAGGTAAAAGAAGTGGTTTTCCTGCCCTGTGAGGCAATGGGCTTTGTGTGACAGGCACAGATCGAGGTGGAGCAGGTTGGTTGCTGATGGAGAGACCAAGAGGCAGCACAGACCTGATGGTAAGTGCAGGTGCTCTTTGGTCTGACAGAGCTGAGTCAACATGTTGTCTCAGTGTCAGGTACTGCTCTGAAGCAAGATTGCTCTTTTCTCAACCACATAGTTTTGATTACAGAACAAAGACTTAATAAGAGGACAACTTTCTTAGCATCTCTTTATTCAAGCCTCATCCTTGGATCTATTTGTGTCCTTCACCAGGACTGAGAGCCCTGTGCAGGTTGAGGAAACAAAGGCCATGTGTTCCCCCACCCTCCCAAGGGCACAACCAGCTCCAGCATGGCAGATCCCTGCTTTTCCACCACACAGCTGGTGTTTGGGGTGCACAGATCTGCTGCAGTCACACCAACACCCTGACCAAGCACAGAAGCTCTGGTTGAGCACCAGCAGAGAAGCTCGGTGCGATTCTTGAGGATCTTCTGAAGAGTTTCCCCTCCCAGTCTCTGCAAGTGTTTGTAGGTGGATTACCAGCTATTAAAACATTCCACCTGCCTTGCAGGGGTTTTCCTCACCTCTGAGCACGAGTTCAGGGCTGTTTAAGTGTCCAGCTTCACTCTGTCTGACACAGGAACCTGGGGCTGCGCCGTGTCATTGGCCACCACCGTGGCTTCTCCATAGGTGTCTATGCACTTGCTCACAGCTTTGAGGATGAGCTGCAGCCGCCTGTCCAGAGCCAGGAGATGGGGCTCGGTGAGGATGGGGGCCAGGGGGTCCTGCAGGAGGGATTCCCTCATCACATCACTGAGCCGATACTCGGGCTGGGCCAAGAGCTGGAGCCGCAGTAACGTCGTCCTCTTTATTCTGGAAAAAAAGGAATTGGATGACAATGCAAACTTCCTGCAGCATCCCAGCAAAACCCTGAGCCCCTTGGCAGCAGGGGAAGGAGGCAGGGCAGAGGTGGGTGAGGGAACTCAAACATTTTTGCAACAGTATCTTTCCCTTTCAGAAGGAAATGAGATTTTTTACAGAAACCTCTGCTCCTTCCTGTGTTTTTCCAGAGTATTTGTACTTCAAATTTCTGTCACCAGAGAGAAAAACATGACTGAAGTTCTCAGGAGCGAGTGTTTTTCCTCTGAGTCAGAGATGACCCAGTTCCCCACGTTCCTGCAGGGTGGTGCCATGTCCCCAGGGATGATGTTTATGAGATGGGAGCGGAGGGGGAGGTAAATGAAAAGGCATGAATGGCAAAGTATTCTCCTGTCAAAACTCTGAGGAAACAGAGGGAATATTTCCTGGAACTGATCTAACTGTCTTTTCACCTTAAGATGTACTGAGATTTAAATATGATTTCCCTTTGACAGAAAATGGAATGAAAAGCTACAATACTGGAACATTTCTGGACACAAAACTAAGTATTCTGAAATCACTTTAATCCTCAGCATCTCTAATTTTAGTTATTGCCCTTTAAATTTTGGAAACAAAGTGGTCCATGTTTGTGGAACCACTTGGATTTAGCTGAGCCAGAATTCTCAGATGGGAAAAGGTGTAGCCAGACCCATTTTAGGGAGGTCCAGAATTTGTCTCTGTATGGCTGTTGTAACCCAGGGCATCGATGGGGAACGTTGATCTGGCTCCCTGCAGCTGTACCAGGCCATGTGCTGTTTGGGACAGGGTTGTGGCTGTGGCTCTGCCTGGATGAGCAGCCACTGGGCTGTACCGGGTGCTGAAGGTGCTGGGGAGAATCATGGAATTCTTAACATTGGAAAAGACCTTTAAGAGCATCAAGTCCAACCATCAACCCTGCACCACCATGTTCACTGTTAAACCATGTCCTCAAGTGTCACATTCACATGTTGTTTGAACACTTCCAGGCATGGTGACTCCGCCACTTCCCTGGGCAGCCTGTTCCAATGCTTTACAACCTTCTCCATGAGAACTTTTTCCTAATATCTAATCTAACCCAGGAGCAGCAGAGCAAGCTGTGTGTCTGCAGTCAGTGATGCCTCTTGCACGAGGGAGGGCGGACAGTGCCGTGAGCAGCTGTCACGGGCACAGGCATCATCCTCCTGCATGAATGTTCCTGAAAAGAATGATCAATGGATCAAGTGTGAAGGCTGGCACCGAGGCTTTAACTCCCAGCTGTGAGGTGCTGCTGCTGCCAGAGGAAGCTGCACAGAGCAGATGTGGAGGAGCATCTGTGCGCTGTCCTTCGGGGCAACGGGCGGCCGAGGAGCTGCAGTGGGTAAACACCAGCTGTGTTCGCTCTGTTCCGAACAGCAACAGGGCTCGGAGGTGGAGAACAGGCTGCTCTGACCCCGTGGGGACAGGCTGAGTTAATGCTGCAACAGTTCCACAACAAACAGACCCCGGAGAGGAGCGTGAGATGGAAATCCTGCTGCCGGCCTCGCTGCGCTCCCACGGGGCGGCTGCGACCCCGGGGCTGTGCTGAACTGCTGAAGGTTCACCCAGAGCCTTCCAGGGACTCTGCTGGGTTGTTTCCAGGCCTGTCTGTGCCTCCAGGAGGGTTTGGACCTTTTCAGGGAAAAAACCGTCTCGTGGCATGGCTGTGTTTGTGACATTCACTGGGAGCAATTCTGGGAGAGGAGAGCTGTGGGATTCAAAGTGTGGGACAAGGGCTGTGGTGGGAGCTGTGAAAGGAGCTAAAAACACCAGACTCAAACTGCTGGAAGCCAGACTTGGAGAATAACTCAGCTGGGAAGGAGATGGATGTGTTTAACAGGGAAGTGAGCAGCTGTTCAGCATCCCTGTGGTTCCAGTGCTGCCTCTGTCTGGAGGGGCTGGAGAAGTTTGTTCCTGTTGAGGTGTACTTGG
>JAOXXN010000230.1:9723710-9734576 GCA_026770055.1 Myrmophylax atrothorax
CTCCTTCGGGGGCTTCGTCCCTTTTCCCGAAAGGTGGAAATTCCGCCCCGCGAAACCTTTGGCAGGAGCTGGAGGGTGGCGGGGTCGCTGCTGCGGGGGCTCGGGGTGCGGGGATGGGATGGGGCGCTCCGACACCTCTTTGTGTCTGCGGGCTGAGCCCCCCTGGGGTCTGTCCCCCCCCAGCAGGGCTCGCAGCCCTTCCGCCGTGCTCTCTGTTTCAGACGTCGCTTGTATTTTCTTAATTCCTGCAAAAACATAGAGTTGAGGAAACTCCTCCCTGCAGTTGGAGAGGCTGGGCCGTGGGGATGTGCTTGGGCTGGGACACACCGAGCTCATCCTGGGGGGATGGAGAGCCCGGCTGCGAGCGGGGTGGGGAGCCCAGCGAGGGACAGGTTGGAGAGCGCCAGGCCAAGGGAGGGGAACGCAGGAGAATCTGGCTGTAAACAAGGGGAGCGTGACCAGACTAGCCTGGCTCCGGCCCTGTGCTGAAAGGAGAACAAAAAATAAACTGCTGAGGGAGGGAAAAGTCAATTATGTTTTGAGCTGGCTGGAGCAGGGCTCGGTCCTGCGTGCAGCACGGCGAGGGGAGACGCTGGGAAAAGCACTGGGATCAAAGGGTTGGGACTGTGCAAACCTGCTGGCCAAGCACCTGTCCTGGAGCCTGAGAGGGTCCTCTGGTCGAGGAGGGGAGAGAAGACAATCCCCTGAGCTGAACTGTGGCTGAAGGGACCCCTTTGGAAGACAGAGGCTGGTTCATGTTCTCATTTAGAAATGCAATTTCAAAATTCTTCCATCTTTTGATATTTGAAGTGTTTGGGGCTCAGGTTTTTGGGGTTGGCTTTAAACTTTTTTCTGTAACACCAGGTTTTATGTATTTTCCACAGCATGTCAGGAAAATCATAACACAAACTGCAGCTGGTGCTTCTGCAGCCGATGAAGATGGATGGGAGCAAATGAGGTGCCCCCCACACTGTCTGGCTTTTGGGGACACTGGCTTGTGCTTGTCCTTCTTTACCCTTTGGGGACAAAATAGGTACAATGATTGCACTTGGATTCTTTCAGGCTCTAAACCAGACATGAGGCATCAAGAGGGCAACTTTTAGGGTCCTGCCTGTGTTGGAAAGGACTGGAGGGCACTGGGGGGGGCAGGGGCTCTGCTCAGGGGAGCTGAGTTGGGGTTTGTAGGGTGGGAGACCTCAGAGCTCATCCTCCTGATACTGAAGGAGAGAAGAAACTTTCAGGATACAAAATTGCATGTAAATAACGGGAGAAATGATCTCCAGCTCTCTGGTCAGGTTGCTTAGGAGTGAGCAAAGCGTGTTGTGCTGCAGCTGCACACTCTGTCTGGGAACACCGAGGTCCTCAGTCCCTCTGTGGGCCAGGTGACCTGGCACCTTCCCCAGACCAGTGTCATCATAAGCCTGATACTAAGCAATAGGGACTAACAATAGGATCCTTATTTTTTAAAAAAATATTTAAAAATATTTTAAAAAAGATTAGCCAGCTGAAGTTAACAGACCTTGGAATTCAGCAAACCTGGATGAATCACCAGGAGCAAACCCTGCTGCCAGCCTGCTGAAGGGCACTCATTGCCTCACTTCAGACTCAAAGAGCAACTTTCGACAAACACTCCATCAAAAAACTGGCTCATAGTTGCTTGGCTCCTAATCCTCCCTGAGCTGTTTCCCTGTTGCTAATCTCTCCCAGGAACCATTAATAAATCTTGCCTGGTTTGCAACGCTAATTCTGAACAAAGGCACCGGGAACTGCAGCGCCCGGCCCGGGGCTCTCTTATTTGCATGCTCAGTAGGAAGATCGTTTTGCTTTTAATGAGGCTCATTAAAAAGAAACAAAACCCAATAAATCAATCCCATTAATCTGTAATAAATCGAAGTGCTATGGTCCTTCCCAAAGCATTCGGTTGCTGCCAGCTCCCAACAGGCTGCAATGCAAAATCGTTGTTGTTATTCAGAACATCTCAGCGATGCTCCCTAATGCCAGCGCTACCTGGGCTGTGTCAGCCCAGCGGTGCTTCCCTGCTCATCCATGGCTTGGAGTCCCTCAGGAGCAGCAGGGATCCCTCTGGAGTTTGTGTCCATCCCTCAGCAGCTCTCTGTGTTGTGGTTTCTTGGTTGGAGGCTCTTGCTGCCAGGCTGTACCTGGGCTGTGCACAGCCACTGTGGTCCCTGGGCTGCAGCTGAGCATCCCTCCCCACCCTGGGGCTCTGCAGGGCTCATCCCAGCAGCCTGGAAAGGGTGGATGTGTTCCTAAAATTAACCTGGAAATACTGCTTTGATGAGCCACTGACAGGTACAGCGGAACCAAATTAGCATTTGGAATTACCATGAGATAATTGGCCTCATTTACTATTTAAAGATGGGGGGGAAAAAAGCTCCCTCTTTCACACAACTGCAGTGGAGAAATGTTCAGGTGTAGATGATGCCCCAAAACATATCATTAAAGCTTTAAATAAATGTATGATGACATCTCTTGTTAAAAAAGACTTCTTTTGTGTTTCAGATGGGACCCAGGAATCCTTTTCAAAGTCATTTTTAAATAAAGGATATTCCTCTTGCTTTTCCAGACATGCAACTTACACTATTTGGAGTTGTAAGTATATCATTTGAATTCTTTCACACAGTATGGATTTAAAAATCATCTTCCTTAGAGACGCCTCTTAACTTGCCAAAAGGTAAATGCCTCTGTCTGCTGCTTTTTGTCTTTTTTTACTTGAAATGCTGCCGAGCTGCCCTGGTCCCACCCTGCAGATTGTAATGTTTGGAAAAGGGAGGAGATGAGAACTATCCCTTTCTCACTGTCATTAATTACACGGATTAAACACCAAGGCAGCTCCACAACATTATACAGAAAATAAAAATATGAGTTAAAGGAGCCAAGTTCTGCATTTGCTGCTTTGCAATCAGGATGTGTCTGAGCACATCAAGGCATGGACATGCCAGAAGCACATCACCCAATTCCAGTCTGTTCCTGGTCTGGCTGGTCCAGTCGGGACTCGAAGCACCATTTCCATCTTCTCCCTGCATGATGGTTGTGGTGGTGATGGTGGTCATGGTCATGGTCATGGTCATGGTGGTTGTTGTTTTGTTGGTCATGGTCATTGTGGTCCCCAAAGGGCATCTCCCACCCTCGTGCCAGGGCTGGAGTTTATTTCCTAGGGAAGGTGGTGCCTCTCGCAAGGTGTTTGGTGGAGTCCCCTCCCCAGAACTGGGGATTTTCCACCACCAGATTGTGTGAGATCCCTCCCCAGTCTGTGCTGTGCTGGTTTGGTGGGAGAAGTGCTCGCTGGTGCTCTGGGCTGTGCTGTCTCATGCTCTGCCTCAGCTTGTAATTAAAAATGAAATATTTGGGCTAAGTGCTGAAATTAAGAACACATTTTTGATAGCTAACAATACTGAGGAAAGCCCTGGAGACCTTGATAGGGCAATTAGTACCTCTCCACTTGCATTGGAGATGAGTCTTCTGAGAGAGGAATCCTGTTCACTCTAGAGGATTTTTTGGTACAAAAATGCAATTACAAGGTATAAAAGGAAATGTTCAGAAACATGCAAAGCTGGAATGAGTCTGGAGCCTCCTTTGCTGCAAGACAGGGAAGGCAGAAGGTAAGAGGTGCCCCAGGCATGACATCTCCAACACCTCCCTGTCCAACCTGCCAGGCCCTGGCAGCAGCTGCTGTCAGCTCATGGCTTCATTTCCCTCTGCTGGCTGCTGTTCCAGGCTCATCCCGTGGCCTCAGCAAGCTCCAGCTGCTCCAGGGTGGTTCCCATCCCCCTTGGCCCTCAGCTTTTGCACTGCTCAGCACAAACCTGAGGAATCCACCTCACTGTCCAAGTGGGTGGCTGTCGTGTGCAGGGGCATCCCCTCCAGCGCAGCTTTGCTTCCCCACTCCTTTTCTCTCCCCCTAGACATCTCTGGAGCTGGTGTGTTGTGTAGAGCAAAGACTTGAGGGGCTGTGGCAGCTTCCCATGATCAATCCCAACACCAGATCACGTTGTCTCAGGATGTGGAGCAGGTCATGAACCCTTGCACAGTGTGTGGGGCTGAGGCGGCTCCACTGCGCTCCCCATGCTCTCATCTGAAATCCAGCTGATGGACACCAACCCTGGGAGCCTAAAAGAGGTCTGTAGCAAGCAGAGCTCATGGGGAAATGTGGTGGTGACCTGCACAGAGCCAGCACAAGGGCAGGGCTGCCTGCATGTCCCTGCAGAGCGGGTGACACAGGGCTGTTTGTCTTGGCCGTGCTGGAAAACAGCGCTGACCTCTTGAGCAACACTGGGGGTTCTTGGCCGACCGAGCAGCAGCTCAGCCTGTGCTGAGTTTATAAGATCTGATTTCCAAGATAGTAAAACCAAAACAACCCAATCCAATGGCCAGACTTGCCCTTGCCAAGGAGGAAGGGAACAGTCGGTGTCGTGAAAGGTTAAATAACAGCAAGTCGTATTTCTCGTCTGCAAACAACGCCTGGCTGTGTGTGTGCATTATTTAATCAGCATTTAGTTTGTTGAATTACTTTTATTGGTAGTTAACTGTGTAGTGGTCTCAGTGGAACATCTGGTCCACGATTTGGAAAGAATATTCTTCAGCCCTTGCTGAGTGCAATTATTTTTGGAGACAAGTGGAGGCTTTAGAGGCATTAAGAAGATAAAATGCAGATTGTTTGCAGAGGGTTTTTATTTTATTTTAATGGCTTCCAAAGAGAGGAACTTTCAGTATTTTTTTTTTGTCTACTGTTAGCAGACAGTGCAATGGAAACCAACCAGAAGGGCTGAGAAGATGTACAGATGTTCTTTTTGCCATTGGCTGGGCCAGACACCCAATCCCAAAGCAGAGGGTTCGAACCTCCCTCTGAAGCTGCTGTAACACTTTTCAAGTCCTGCAATGGCTCTTCTGCCCACCAGTGTCTCAGTAAATTGCACTGAGAGCTGGTGTAGGACTCCCTGTATAATAATTTAAAAGCATGACAGTGGATGGGACAAGTATTGTTTACAAAGCAGAGAAAATGCAGGGCTTTGTGATTCCTTCCATTGGTGGGAAAATCACAGATGGATCCCAAACTTCCAGCACTCAGCCCAGTCTGTTCATCCAGACCAGAAAAGAAAATGGCCAATCTCCCATTTTGGGCATGGGAGGCTGTGATGGAAGTTGGGACACCTTTATCCTCAAGAGTAAATACTCTGAAAAAAAAAAAAGCAGCATTAATTTGTCAGTAGCTAATAAGCATCTCATGAGTTAATTGTAGTGTTCATTATGTCCATCCATGGAGAGGGCTGGCTGACTCCTCTGTGTCTGCACCAACAGAGATTTCAGTTATTTAGAGGAAACTTTACAACCTTGGTTGTTGTTTGCTCTTACAGTGTTGCATCCTGTCCCTGGGAAAACCACAGGCAGTCAGGTTGGAGAATTATGGCTGGTTTTTAGGAGGAAGATAAAGTAGAACTGTTAAAGTAGGGAAGGATGGATGCTGGTGTATCCTGGGGGCATGTTATGGGTGAGATCATGGATTTGAGAAAGGCTTTGGATGGCATTGGAAGTGCCAAGGGGTCACTCTGGGATGAAGGGGACACCTTGGCTTTGTGTATTTTCAGGTGACCAGGGCACTGCAGAGGGAGAGGGAGGAAAATGATGGAGGAAATGTTGGCTCCACAACCCTTCCCTAAAAAGTTCAAGAAGAAAAGGAGTAAAAACCAAGCATGACCTCAGGGCTGTGTTGTGGGCACTTTCTTGTGCTGGTTCCTTGGTGGGGGCAAGGGTTGTGTCCCTGCAGGGTGCACAGAAGGGCAGGACACCCTGACCCCCTGAAGCTCCCAAATGCTGCAGATCTCACCTGGGGCTGCACACAGAGGTTGGATGGGGAGCAGAGCTGAGCACCCCAACCTTCAGCCTGAAGTCAGACATTCCCTTGTTTGGGTTGGGGCTTAGCAACAAGTTTTGAAAGGAAAATCTGCCTAATAATATCAGTAATATTGTAAATAATAATAATTAAAAATAATAATATAATTAATAATATATTTCATCATAATTGTTGGTGTATAGACCTTGATTTTTTGGAAATGCCCTCGTGTTGCAAAACTGCAAAGGGAGGAAAAGGAAAGGGAGTGAACTTCTCAGTCACAAACTGGTTTTCAGTGTTTGTTATACTGAGAAGAGGGGGGGGGGGAACTCTTTTATCCTCAATCCACAATTGAATTTGCCAGTTAAAAAGCACCAGTAAATTGGGGTGGCCAAAACCAAACTGCAGAGCAGTCAGGTGTTGCTTCCCACGAGCAAAGGTGCTGTAGGTGTGGGTGTAATCACAGTGGCAGCCAGTGGGGAAGATCCTTCCCTTCCCAGGCAGCTGTTGTGGCACCACATCCCTGCTCAGCTTTTCCCAAGAGGTTTTTTTGGTGTGTGTTTCTATTTGTTTCTCCCCTTCCTGACACATTAATCTCTGCTGCTCACTGAGGTCACCTTAACCCTGACTCTGTGCTTGCCCCTGGGAGTGGGTTATTGGCAATAACTCTGCTGGGGGAGGTCTCTGTGGACACAGGATTTGGTAATAAAAGTAATGATTTTGGACCACAGTGCTCCTGTAGGGAGCTGCACCACAGGAATTTGTTAAACAGCTGATTCTGCAATAAATGCAGCATAAATTAAAAATAAAGAAAATAAATCAGAACAAATGGAGGAGCTGGGAAGGGCCCTGAAGGAGCAACTGCTCCATTCCTAATATTTCCAGGATGGATGTGTCTGCTGGATCTGGGCAATCAACACCCAGATTGATCACTGGCCTCCTCCTCTGGCTTTTTTATCATCAAACAGCTTGAAATATTTGGGCCTTATCTGCTTGGCAGCTTCACTCCCTGATTTCTCACTTTCTCGGAAGTCAACACCAATGTTGAGGGTTTTTTACCAGTGGGATATGAACAAAGGAAACTCAGTGAATCCCTTGCAGAACAGGAGAACCCCTGAGCCTGAGGATGTTCTCCCATGAGTCATTTTCAGTATTTTTCACTGCACAAAACTTGAACATTTAGTCCATGCACCCAAAATGAGATGAGAACAGCAAGTTTGCCCCTTGGCCATGGTGTGGGTGCCCTGTTGGCTACGACTCCCACACTCTGAAAGCTGTTAAAAACATCTGTGAACCAAATGGCTCCAAGAACAGCACAAGAAATGCCTCAATTTTAGTTGTGGTTGAAGTTTTTATTTTCTTTTCCAAATTACCCACCTTTCCTCCCAGCTCTCAGCTCCTGCTGGGGCTGATGGGTGGGTTTGGGGGGTGCAGACAACAGCCCAGAGAGGCAACACCCGGCACCCCTTCCCTCTGTTTGTTGTGTGGGGCCTCCACAAGCAAAATGCTAAGGGTCTGTTGACAAAAAAGGGTTGAAAATGAATATTTACCCACCACTCAATTGTTGTCCATCCTCCCTGCTGTTTTATTTCAATGCAAAGAGCAAATAACTGTGCAGTGATTGCAGCTGTTGCTGAATTACCAAGTTATTCCTGACATGCAGATTACAGGGCAATAATTAGAGCTGAGCTTGCTGTCATTTATGAGATCCCCAAGTATCCAGCTCCTGGATTTTGCTCCTGTGGCAGTGTTTGGCTTTAGCTGGAGGCACAGTTAAGTAGGGGAAGCACAAGTGCAAAATGTCCTTGAAAATAAGATGACAACTGACTCTTTCTTTGTCTGGCCTGATCTTCTCTATTCTAGGATGTTATTCTGGGAGCTGGCACAGGCTCTGAGGGGCATTAACAATGCAAAAATAACTCTGGGTTTGACCACATCCACGTTGTTGTTTAGGAACCTGTTGGAATTTGGGTGATGGTGGGGAGGAAGGGCTGGAGGTGACTGGAGGAGGAGGTTGGGATTTGCCTCATTTTTCCTCGCTGTGGGATCTCATATCAGCAGGATATGTTTTGTTATTAATGATAGAAAAGTTACAGTGCAGAAAGGCACATTAAAACCACAGGGTAAGGGGAAACAACCTCAGGCTGCATCAGGGGAGGTTCAGGTTGGACATCAGGAGGAATTTTTCCTCTGAAAGGATGGCTAAGCACTGGAATGAACTGCCCAGGGAGGTGGTGAAGACCCCTTTCCTGGAGTTGTCCAAGGAACTACTGGACAGTGCTCTGGGGTGGGTGACAAGGTGGGAATTGGTCACAGGTTGGACTTGATGGCTTGGAGGGCTTTTCCAGCCTAAATGTTTCTGTGGTTCTATGAAAAAGTAACTCCATATGCTAAATTATATATGTATATATTATACATCATATAAATTATATATCTGCTACATTCCTGGGGGAATTTGGCCCTGAGGCTTGGCCTGGCTGGCCAGGGAATGGCTGTTTGGGCTGCAGAGAGAGGAGCTGCCTGGTTGGGAGGGTCACTTGGTAGGACCTGAGCTCTGACTCGGTGCCACAAACTGTTTCCTCTCTCGGCATCTGGGAGGTCACGGGTAAGTCGTGGTGCTGCTGCACCTGGTGGGGGCACAGGGACCTCAGTGAGCTCAGGGCCACCCCTGGCACAGGAGGTTGTCGTGTTTCTCTACCAGCATCAGGCACGTGGGTGTGTGTGGATTGTGCCCACGGAGGGGGGCACTGCTGGAGTGGATTGCTAATTATAGCTAATTGAGGGTTGATATCTCTGGGTTTGGGCTGGTACAAGTCAAGGGATTTCCTGTTGTTCTGCACTTTGCAGACTCATAGCCAGAGGCACTGGATGGATGTGTTCCCTAAGGAATACAGCTGGACAAGCACAGTCTCTGCCCTTCCCTTCCTGTGCATGGACCTGATGGAGCAAACCCCCCAGTGCAGCCTCACTGTGCTCTCAGGTGTTGTTAACACTGTATTTTATTAATTGGTGTGGAGTCCCTAAACCAGGTGAAATGGTCAGGTGTAGTTGAGCCACACCTGGCCACACTGAGCCCTGAGCTGCTGTGGCCAGACCCTTCTGGCCCCCCAAAGCAGCCCCTTTCTCAGCACACTTGGCAGCTGCTGTGCTGGCAGCCCTTTGCCTCCAGCCCTGAGGAAGCTCTAGCACAGAGCTGCTTCCCAAAAAGAGAAGAGCCAAAATATCTTAACTGTGTTCCCTGTGAGGGGACTTGGTGCAGGAATTGATTAAATATTTACACAAGCTTTTAGAGTCAAATACTGCATGTGAACTAAATTTTATCCTAAGTCATTAAACTCCTACTTTAAAGCCCGTTTTTCATGTCCCCTAGTGGGGACATTAAAAGTATATTTGATGGAGTTGTTATAGTTGTAGTTCTGTGCTAAGATCCCAAGTGTTAGAAGAGGAACTCAGCCCAGGTTGACACAGAGAGAGGCAGATCTCAAACACAGGAAGGGTCAAAGTTAGAGGTTTAAGAAGAAAAGCAGCAGCTTTTTGAAAGGACCAAAGTGAATTTGACTCCAAACATAATTTTATTTTAAAAACTTTGGCTTTCACACAAGCCAGGCTCCAGAGTGATGGTTTCACAGCCTTTAAGATATTTCAAACAAGCAGAATTATCCCCTAGGAGAACCCCCACCCCCCTCTCTCCCAGGTGCCCTCTGCAAATTGAATCCACAGTCCTGAAAACCCAGAGCTGATGCCAAGCATTTTAATCTTACCAAAAGTAAACAGTGAGCACCAATTTACATAAAAATTGACTTGTAAAATTATTTCAGTATTAACACTGTGCCACTGTAGGTATGTTGGGTGACTTTGGGGCTGCTCAATGCTGCTTAAATGGTGCTGCTGCTGCAACAGGTGCAAGTTGTGTTTCCTTTCAGGTGTTTGTAGGAAATGATGTGGATTAAAAGCTCTGCTTTAGGAAAAGCCCAAAGGAAGATGAAATGAAAAGAAGGAGAAGATGCTCCAAGGAACCACTGAGTCTGGAAGTGCTCCTGGCAGGATGATTTCAGCAAGGTGGGAGGTTTTGGAGAGAGGAGGGTGCTCACCATGGTTGAGGTGTGCACCTGGTCCCAGGTGGGTGACATTTCCTGGCATTGAGAGGCTCCCATGTTTGCTCACTGACTTTTCTTCATGCTGTTCTCCCTCAGCTCATTTTCCTCATGTTGTCTGAGAAAGCTCTGGGAAGGAAAATGGAAGTAAAATGTACTTGTGAGGGCAGGGGGTGAATTAAAGAGGGAGAGGGGCCCTGGCAGCATGAATGGCTGGAGCTTGGCTGGCCTGTGGCATGTCTCTCATTGCAAACAGCTCGAAATTATCAAATCTTCAGTTACTGGATGAAACATCTTGTGGGGAAGAGAAGCTCCCAGGAGATGCTTTAGTGGGTGCTTCTGATCTTAAAACCAAATAGTCCCCGAATTGCTGCCCACGCTGAGAGAAACATCCCTGGCATTTACTGCATAAAGATGTACTGAAGTGTATCCAAGCCCAGAGTCTGCATTTTCAGACCTTTGGAGATTACTTTTATCTTCTTTCCTCTATTAAATATAGCTCAGCTCTGCTGCCTTTCCCACGAATAAAATTTGCTGGCTGTTACTTCCAGGAATTATCATTTATCAGGTGCTGTATTTGCCCGTGTTTGTGCTAGATGGGTTCACTGTTGTGTAATCCACAGTGTTCCCTCTGCACTGGGATGAGTTTTTGGCTGGTTTACGCAGGGAAAAGGCTTCACTGCTTCACCACTTGGTGTGGTTTTAAAGTCTGAATATGCTGCGGATTCTTTGGAAAAGAGGAGGTTGTGTGGAGACCTACAAGGACTCTTTATCAGGAGTTTTAGTGGTAGGAGAGGGTTCAAACTGAAAAAGAGCAAGAGCAGATTAGATATTATGAAGAAATTCCTCCCTGTGAGGGTGGGCAGGCCCTGGCACAGGTTGGGCAGAGAAGCTGTGGCTGCCCCAGCCCTGGGAGTGTCCAAG
>JAOXXN010000230.1:9752457-9764339 GCA_026770055.1 Myrmophylax atrothorax
GGCAGGGTCTGGGCATGAGGAGAACACGGGACACACACACAAAAGGCACCCTGACATTCCTGATGGTGTTTCTTCTGCCAGAGCTGGGAGAACTGAGCCACCTTCTGTGTTTTCCAAGTGCACATCTTCCTCTCTCTGTGCCCATCCACAAGCCCACAGAGGTCTTGGGGCAGCTTGAAAATGTGATGGTGTCCTTGTGCCTGGTGCGGGAAACAGCTCCTCATGTGCATGGGGACAGTGTGACAGTGCAGGAGCTGGCTGTGTCCTCCGAGGCCCTGGGGAAAGGGCTGGAGATAAACCCAAGGCAAGTTGCTCTGTTGGTGCCCTGCCTTGTTATAGGAATGGGAAACAGATGCAGAGTGTGGGGTGAGGACAGACCACCCTTAGGGTGCCACTGAACCAACCCCAGTGAAACCCTTCATCCCAAGACAAGCCCAGAACCGTCTCTAAGATTCAAGGCGCTTCTTCGCATGTTTTCCTCCAGACATGACCCCAGGAGCTCTGATTGAACTGGAAAGCAGCTCTTTTGGAAAGGTTTTCTGCACTCAATAAGCTCTAATAATAATAATAATAATGAACTGCCTTTCTATTTAAAAGCAAGAACAGCACTGAGGAGTTCAGCTCATGTGGCCACCACAGCCCCAGTGCTCCCTCCCCACCCCGTGGCTCTCAATCTCTGCCATCGAGCTGTTGGTCTCTGCTTCCCTGCCAGAGCCCCATCCTGCAAGGGAAAGGGCATTTCCTGGGGCTCTTTCCTTTGGATACACACACAGGGGGGTTTTTTTCCTCTTGTTCTTTTTAAAAACAGGGATTGTTTTTGTAGCAGCTCCTGCTCTGCTTCAGAAACCAAACACTTCCCAAGCACTCCATGTTTCAGATGATGTTATGGTTAGTGCAGTGCCAAGCAGGAAGATCCAAAATGTATATCTTGGTGGAGCCTGGGGATTTTGTTCTGCCTGACTCCAGATGTGGCTCTGACGGGTCCTTTTGGCCAAGCCAGCTGGACATGGGCTGTGTTGGGGCTGAGCTGGAGAAGGATTTGGGTTTACATGAATGTGCTGCAACCCAAGGCCAACTCTCACCATCCTGCAACAGGGGAGCATCCCCTCTGCTCCACTGGGTCAGCTCAGGCTGAGGCTCAGGGCAGGATGAAGGTGCCTTTGCTGGTTCAATCTGGCGGGACTGGGCATGCACTGCTGGTTCTGCTTCTACCCCCAGCGTTGCCTCTGCTCCCCTTCCAACAGCTCTGGGCTCTGTACCTGCTCTTCTGGGAGAGGCTGGAGAGAGTTTTCCCTCTGGAACATCCTCTCACTATCTCTGCTAGATACAGGATGCCAGATTTGATTAAAATGCTCTGATCTGTTCTGACAAATCCTCTGTTCCTAAGTAGATAATAACCAGAAAATCTTCCTAAATAAATCCTGGTTTCGGATCTGTGCCCACACTTGTTATTCTTTTCTTACCAATTAAATGCTTCTTCTTGCCCTGAACTGGGAGCATCTTCAGCCCCTTGAAGGAGAAAGGAGGCAGGTTTGTGGCTGCTGAAGGCACTGTGGGCCTGGGTGGAGTGTTAAGACTGTAAAAAATGAGACTCTGATTTGACATCACTGGGGCACAAGCGACCAGAAACACTTTCCTTGGCTGAGCAGGGATTAAAGGTTGTAGATATCTATAACCCCAAACTGCAGAGAAAAGTGCTGGGATACCTTTCCATTGTACTGGATCATAGAATGGTTTGGGTTGGAAGAGACCTGAAAGGTCATGTAGTTCCAAGTCCCCATCCATGGGCACACCAGTTCAACAAAGGTGGCACCTGGAGGAGACAGAGGAATATATTGGAATAACACCCATTCATTTTTCCTCTTTCTTTCTTCAGTATCTTTGATATAGTTGATATTTAGATGTCCCTTTGGCAAAGGGGAGTCCCAGGAACCATTTGCCCCCAAACCTGGAGCAGATCCGATGCCACTAACGAGGTCTTTGCACGTCCTCAGCAAACGGAGTTTCACCATGGAAGAAGTGAACATCCCTGCTGGTGGTGGCTGCTGCACTCCTGTGGCCACCAGCCACATCCACAGCACCTGTGGCCCAGCTTTTTGACCTTCTCTTTCCAAATCTCTGAATCCTCGGCGTGGATCCAAAGCCTTCGGCCGCCAGCGCTGCCCTGCAGAGCGAGGGTCTGGCTTATAAAATTTGAGCCAAAAAACCCCCCAAATAAACCCAAACCAACCCTGGCGGTGCAAACCCGCGGGGTGGCCGGTTTTTTGGGAAGGGATGCAGGGATGCTCGGCGCGTGCACCGCGCGGTGTCACCAGGAGGTGGCACAGCGCGAGCGGGGATGTCGCGCCGGGACCCCCCAACGCGAGCGTCGTGATTCATCCGTTCCAGGAACGAGGAGAAAAGTCTCGCATCTTCTTCCCCGGAAAGCCATTGTGCAAAATCCTCGCGCATGGAAAAGGAACAAACAAAAAAGAGGCACAAACTCCGCGTTTGATTTGGAGAGAAGCAAAAAACCCGAGCCCGTCTGCCCTGCTTTGAGAGCGTGCGGCTGTCGGGACACCCGCTGGCTGTCGGGACACCCGCTGGCTGTGTCCCCGTGGCCTTTCCACACCAGCAGAGCCCCTGCTGCCTCCTGTTCTCCCCCGGTGCCCTCGTTCCCTGCTCCAAATCCCACCAGTGTGTTCCTTAAGGAAACTCCCCTGGTGGCTTGGATCGCATTAACAGCCAGCAGCTCGCAGAGGTTTTCCCTGCAGGAGCAGATCTAGCAGCAGCCACGACAGCAGGAGCGTCCATAAAGGAGAGAGGACAAGGGGTCTTGTGGCCTCTGAGCCTGCAGGTCTCCATCTCCTGATTCCCGGGTGGGATCCCAAATGTTTACCCCACAGGACGTGTTTAACCCTTGCGGGGTTGCTCTGTAGGCACCTGAGTCTGAGCTGAGAGAGGTGGAAATGGCAAAGCAGCACTTTTTTTCTCAGCAATGGCAATTTTCCCTTCCCAGCAAAGGCAGAAGGGAGAGATCAGCCATCAACAGCTGCACTTGATCTTAGAGGCCTTTTCTAACCTTAACGATCCTGTGATTACAGAGCAGAAGTGTTTGTTTTGAACAAAACACTGACCTGCAGCCCTTCTGCTGGAAACATTGCAAATCCAGCAAACTGCTGTCTGCCTTTCACTTGAACAGGTGATTTTGGAGTGCATTGGTAAAACAGAATCCCAGAATGGTTTGGGTTGGAAGGAACCTTAAAGATCACCTTGTTCCAATCCCTGCCATGGACAGAGACACCTTCCACTGGACCATCTAGAGCCACATCCAGCCCGGCCTTGGCCACTTGGCCAACATACACCAGGCCACTTAGCCCACACCTGGTTTGTAACCCAAAAAAAGGTGAATTGTTCCCCCCCAAAAGAGTTCCTTCTCTCCCAGTTTTCCCTTCTTGGGTTTACATGTGCAAAGTTAACTGGAATAGTTAACAGTGAGTTAATGGGGTCTCGACAGAACAGCCCCCCTGCACCTCCTTTGGCTGCTTTTTGGGGTCTTTTGGGTGCAGCAGGACAAGGACAGGACAAGTGACCACTGTCCCCTCCCCAGCTGCTCCCCTGCCTGGGGGTCCCTAAGCTGGAGGGGCTTAGCAGCTCCCCAGGGGTGCCTTTTTTCTTGCATCCCTCCCACTCAGAGTCCCCATCTGTTTGCCATGTATTTGCTGCAGCAGCTTCCAGGAAAGACCCAGGACAGGGACAGATGTTCTACAAATGCAAGAAATCAGATGTAGAAGATGTTGTGCAATAATTTACTCACCAAAGCCCATTTTTCCTTCTCAGTCCCTCCTGAGTGGCTATCACAAATCTCTGTGTGAAATGTGGTGCAGGCCTGTGACATGATGTTGGCAGGAGGCTTCTGTCCTGTCTTGAGAGGGAAACAAACAGCAGCTTTAAGGCCAGTTATTTTTCAAATTATAGGAAAAAACCCCAGAAACCAAAAAAAGCAAACAAAAAAAGTCCCCTCTTACTTTTTTTTTAATTCTTTCTGAATTCCTACTTAGCATCCTGAGAACCCTTTAGAGGATTTGCATGTAGAACATGAAATGAACTTCTCACAATGAGGCCAAAGAAAACCAAGGTCTGTGGGTGGAGGAAGCTGCAGCCCATGCCAGCAGCAAGGAGGTATCCTCAGCTGCCTTAGGTTAGGCCAAGCACTGCCTCAAATCCTCCCCACATCCTATGGTAGTTGATTAATTAATTAATTAATGCTCTGCCTCAGTTCACCTGTGACCACAGTACTGAAACAGCTGAAGAAACCTTAAAAAAAGGGTTCCTGGCTCTCAAGGCTTTGGGGCACAGAAGGAGACAGAAAAAGATAAAAAAGTAGATTACATAGATAGATAAAATAGATAAAAAAGTCGATTACATAGGTAGATAAAATAGATAGGGAGATAGACAGACAGACTGAAAGAAGTTGCCCAAAGCAAGGGCAAGGGGTCACCTGCAAGAGCAGATTATTTATGGGCATTATTATAATTTCCTATGGCTGAATCCATTTACCTGGGGGAACAGGGATGATGATGGTAGTGACAATTCTTCCAGCAAACTCATGATATTTTACTGCCATGACTACACAGATAAACCTGTTCCAGTGTGCCTCAAATCCATAGGAAGGGTTTGCCTCTGGCATCTGTGATCCCACTGACATCCAGCAACCATCTCTGACCAAACCCAAGACCTCTCCAAGGGAATTACTGGACTAGATGGCTTCTGATATTTAGGAATAGCCAAAACTCATCCTGAAAAGCAGGAACCCCTGCAGGAGGGGTGTGTTCCACCCTCGTGCCAGTGGCAACCACCATGACCACAGACCAACAGATGTGTTTCTGGCTCAGCTGCTGCACAGCCCATGGTCCTTCTTGCCTGTCCATAAACCCCCATCTGATGTCTGTGCCAGGATGAAGATCCATGGGAACAAATGAAACACCTTCATTTTGCCTGGAACACAAGTTCATGAACTTCTGTTATCATTCAGGCCTGCCCTAATTGAAACATCATGTCTTACACAATCATCTCTTTCTCTGTCCCCTTCTTTCACTCTTTTAAAAAGCATTTCCTGATTTTTCCAGCTGGACACACCATCCTTCTTCCTGCTTTGAAGCAAATATTTTGTTGGGTTTGGCTGCTGTCACAGCCACACATTGTCCTCTGCCTGATATTCTGTCCATCTGCTGCTAAGGAGAATATTTTGAGCTGAATGTCTCAAAAGGGTTTTGAGGTGCTGAGCTGAATCAGGAAGCACCAGAGCAAGAGAAAAATCTCCTTTCTCAGCTTTCCTGTGTGTAGCAATTCAAGCTGAAATGCCTTAAAAATTAAATGCTGAGAGATGCTTGTTACAACATCCTGGTCCTCAAGTGCTGTGCTGGTTCCCCTTAGCTGAGGGGCTGATTCACCCTGCACAGCCTCCACTCGTGGAGGTGGAATCCAGCTCCGATTTCCTCTTTTGTCTCAAGTGAATGGAAAAAGAGAATTGGACTCCTGTGCTGCTGAGGTTGCCAGCATCTGCCTTGCTTCATTTCTTCTGCTTGAAGAACATCTGGCTCTGCCCTGGGACAGCCATGCATGGCCAGTGGGGCTGTGTGCACTGTCCTGGAGCCTGGCAGGAGATACTCATTGCCATCCTGGCATGGAGCACTCCATATTCATGGTGCCTCTCCTTCCAGAACACACACAAATAACTTTCTCTTTGATGCTGGTTCTGTCTCCTTTTTTTTGTTTTGGGTTTGTTTGTTTTTTTTTTTTCCTTTTCCTTTGGGTTGCTCTGAAAAAAAAGGATGTTTTCTGTCCAGCCAAGCAACAAGATCTGGAGGTGCCTGCCTGGAGGAAGCACACGTGGCCATGGCAATGCTGCTGGGAAGGGGCTACAGGAGGGGCTGTGAACAGCATGTTTGGGACATGGTGCTTGGGGATCAGAGCTGGAGGCAGCTGCTGAATGGCCCTTTGTGTGCTTTGTTGCTTAGCTGCATAAAGGGGGCATTATTAAATCTATTAAATAAGAATCTCCCTGTTAATAAGATTAAGTTGTTGCCAGTGTCACTGTGGGGAACGTGTGGCATCGACAGCAGGAGCTGCCTCACCCCCTCCCTGCTGGGGCAATGGATGCACCCTCGGGCACGGCCAGTGCCCTCTGCTCGGGATCAGCAGCAAAGGGCATGGAGGGCTCGTGCTGTGCTGCAGAACAAGGGGAAAATCAGGGTGTCAGTGCAGTTCTGGAGCTGGCTCAATGCTGGACCAGGGTCCATCCCGTGGGGATGCTCAGCCCCTGCAATCCCAGTTCTGGAGCAGGGTCCATCCTGTGGGGATGCTCTCAGTCCCTGCAGTGCCAGAGCAGGTAGAGCGACTGCAACTGCTGGGGGTGGTTTTCCTCTTGCAGCCCTTCAGCTCAGTGCAGGGAAAGGGAGAGGGGTGGAGGCAAACTCTGAAGGGAATATTCAATAAGTCAGTTCATTTCCAGGAAATGTCTCTCTTGTTCTCTTGCTCTTTTTTCTTTTCTTTCTTTTTTATTTTCCCTTTCCAATGGAAAATATAAGTCCTTGTGAACTTTTTGAGAACTTTTGTTCACTCCCTCTTGCCAGCTGAGCTCTGCTTTGTGCTGGTGACAGAACCCCTTTCTCCAGGCACTGGCCATGGGCCAGGACATGGAGATCTCCACTGTGTGCTGGCACTGCCACAAGCCCTGTCCCCCTTCCCTCCAGTCTGATGCAAAGCCTCAGCTCCAAGCAGCTCCCTTTTGGGGACTCTCCATATGTCTTTTTCCTTCTCTTCCTTGTACAGGAGGTGATGGAGTGAGGTCTGGTCCTTCATCTTCCTCTGCAATGGAAAATGTCAAATACCATGGGAGTAGTCAGTCAAACCTGTGGAAGTGGAGGGTGCAGTGGTTCCTTAGAAGGCACAACGGTTCAAGCAGTGTTGGAAGGAACTCTTCTGCCTCTTTCCAGCTCCAGAGTTGTTCTCTGTAAGACAGGACTTGTTTTCTGGTTCTTTTAGTACTGTTTGGGTCTTTACATCATTCAAAGACCCCCAAAGGGACCCAGTTCTATCATGCTGGGTGGTAAAGAGACCTCCTGGAAGGTCTCTGTGTAAGAGCAGAGACACAGAGGGCAGAGCAGAGGGAAGCCAGTGTGTTTCAGAAGTTCACTCAAACCAGCAGCCACTGTAGCAGAGAGGCCAACCCCACCAGCAGCATCTCCAGAGGTGCAAACCATGAAATACTGATGAAAAAACCTAACAGCAATGGGTCATACAAATTGGATTTATTTCAGGAGGCTTGTGGCTTTAGTTCCTCACCACCACTGATATCCCCAGGGCACTAAATAAAACTCTTTCCTTGCACAGAATTCCCATTTCCTGGAGATGAGTGTATGAACAGGTGGCAAAAGTGTTTGGTGAATTCACTTACTCATTTCTCAGGGGTGTGGAGTAGAAAGGGAGCTGTTGTGCAATCAGGGTGGAAATAACCAGGATCTCTCTAAATAAGTGTCCTCCAACTGCCAAAATATGTTTTGAAGCTGAGTGGGGAATATATACAGAGTGATTGCAACACAGCCACAACTGGGATTGTATAAAGAGAATCTGAGTTAGTATTTTCTGTGAGTTTTAACCTTTGCAAATGAACTGGGTATGGGGGTAACAGGGGAAAATCACAGAATCACAGGTTTGGGTTGAAAGGGACCATTAAAGGTCATCTAGTCCAACCACCCTCCAGTGAGCAAGGTAATTTTCCACTAGACCTGGTTGCTCCAGGCATTGTCCAATCTGGCCTTGAATATTCCTAGGGATGGGGCAGCCTCAGCTTCTCTGGGCAACCTGTGCCAGGGCCTGCCCACCCTCACTGTAGAAAACTGCTTCCTAATAGCTAATCTAACCCTGCCCCCTGTCAGTCTGCAGCCATTCCCTCTTGTCCTGTCACTACATGCCTTTTGTAAAAAGTCCCTCTCCAGCTCTCTTGTAGACCCTTTTGCTACTGGAAGGGACTCTAAGTTATCCCTGGAATCTTTTCTTCTCCAGACTGAAGAGCCCAGGGTGGTTTCCAGAGGAAGGACTGACAGTCACTCACCCAACTGTGGAGACAGGTCAGGGAAGAGCACTTGCCAAGCCAAGCTGGCAAAGACAGTTCAGCATGATGGGCTGCAACTGCCTGACCACCACACCTGAGCCCTCTGCAGCACCTCCATCCCCATGGGAAGGAGCTGTTCCTGATGGTCCCCAGCAATGATGACAGATGAGGATGTCACTGCAGTTTCTATCGAGACATTTATTGGAAGGGTATAAAAATATAGTGCAAATTTCAATAGATGTATTTAAACTCATCGTAGGCCGATAGTCCCAGATATGGGTGGGAGAGGAGCTTAGAAGGTCAGCAGCGTGTTGGGATGCCCCCAGATCCAGAAAGGCTCAATCCCCAGAGATGATCCTTCTTTCTGCAAACCTTTCAGTCCCTCTGTTGCACCCTGCTCTGCTTGACAAGAGCTCTCTCCAGTGCAGGAACTATTTAATCAACCAGCCATTGGCAGTGCAGCTGGGGTAGGGCTTGAACACCTGCAGGGTTTGGGTGAGATGTCTTCTCCTTCAGAGAGGAGCCCTCGGCTGATGGCCACTGGGGAGACAGAGCCTGTTCCCCTCTCTGTGATACACTGATAGTGGCAGTAAATGTGTGTGTTTGGTTAATACTGAGTAAGGCATAAATGAGCATCTTGGGCCTTTAACACTCCTCCTGCTGAAGCTGTTTCCATTCCAAAGTCCCATCCAAAGTCAGATCAAAATTATCCTTTTCCTGCTCTCGGGAGAGTTCCAAAAACACCTGAAATGTGCAAGATAAAATTCAGATTATTTTCCTGGCTTTCACTGGGTGCTGTGATGCTCCTTTACAGCTCTGAAGCCTCTGTGAGAGGTGTCTGAAGTGGCTTTGTGTGTGGAGAGGGTACATGGTAGCTGAGACTCACGTGTTCTCTGGTATAACCTGCTGAGAGACACCACCTGCCCACAGGTAGATCCCCACAGTAGGTTTTAACCACCAATTAGTTGACATAAACATTCCTCATCTTTGCCAGCAGCCCTGTACAAGCAGCAATAACCTGCTGCTTCTGGAGCAGCCAGAGAGGCTGGGCACGGGCACCTACCAAGGGCATCCATGCCTTGCTGTGTGCCTGGCTCAGGGGAGTGGACACTCTGGACTATCCTCTAGTACAGGATACTTTATCCAGACTTGTTCACACTATGCTAAATCCCAGCATCAAAAGAAAACCAAACCATTTATCACCACTTTTCCAGCCAAGGACCCCCCACCCCCCACCCTCAGGCAGCTTTTTGGTGGAGCTGCCACCTGCCACTGCACCAGCCCAGGTTTTGCTGCAGCCTTTGGTCCTGCTCAGGCCTTTACAGCCCAACTAGCCCTGAAATCACCTGCCTGAGTCAAAGTATTCAAGGAGAAGCTGTACTCCTCGAGGTTGCAGCTTCGTCTGGCTGTGAAGAAATGGGAAAAGAGTCAGAAATTGGCAGTCTGTGTTCCACCTTTTCAAAAAGTCATCTTGTTTTGCTCTTACCTTCCTCTAGCTTGGAGAAAGACTGAGACAGGGGCAGTGCATCTTCCATTGGGACCTTGTAGACAAGCAAAGAGGGGAACCTTCAAGAAAGAGAAGGAACGGTGATTCTTGCTCTGTAATAAGGTTCTGGGATCAAAACTTTTGGGATGTTTGGATGTTTTGCTGCTGGGACTGCAGCAGGATTGGATGTGGTGACATTATCAAATCAGGTCTCTATACTGGGACTCTGAGCTGTTCATCCTTCTCCAGCTGACATGCTGTGTCTGGCCATGGCCCTGGGCATATTTTTGGGATGGGGTGGTGTTGAAACCACTATTCATCCCTTATGTTTTAGTTACCGCTCCTGACGGGCTGCACTTGGGAAAATCTTCAAAATCTCAGCATGGAGAACATCCCTGTGCTCTGGATCCTTGACCTTGATTTCCAGCAGATACCCTTTGCCAAACTTGTTCTTCAGGTACTGAATGGAGCCAATGCACCTGCAGGGGAGGGAGGAGCAAGAAGAGAAGTTGGTGTGAAACCATTGCCATCTCACTGCCTGCTCCTTCCTGAACGATTAGTTTGGGGAGGGCTTCATAAAGCCCACGGTGATGGGGTGGGGCAGGTGAGGTCAGAGGACAAACATGGGTTATTTCCCAGCTGTGCCATGTGCTGGCAGTGCTGTCACCCACCGCAGCTGCCCCGACACCAGGATGGCCACGCGGTCACACACGGCCTCCGCCTCCTCCATGTAGTGTGTGGTCAGGATGGCTCCTGATTCCTTGGTTTTCAGGGCATCCCGAATCGTCTTCCTGAGGATTAGAGGGAAAAAAAAAAAGAAAAAAAGAAAATCTAACCCTCCCTAAAAATATCAGACACTTTCTCTTATACCTTTGTCCCTCCAAGTGCCTCTCCCCTAAAACAAGTGTAACTTCTTCACATGCAGCCCCTTTAGACTGATGAGCACATGGTGCAACTTTGAAATAACAACAAAAAATACTTTTGTCTCAAGTCTCCTTATGAATTCTTTCAAACTTCATTTAGGACTGTCATAAAATTTGAAAGAAGGATGAACGAGAATAGTTCTCTCTCCTTGCTCCTGCTTGAGATAGAGAAAACTGAAAAAACAGAGTTTCCAAGAAAACCATTGGCATGTGATGAGCAGCACCAACTGTGGCGGGGTAAAACACGTTTTACCCAACATTAGACACCCGCTTTTGGCTTCCCAGCCCTTTACCACTGTGGTGGCACAATGCCTGGGCTCCTACTCACCACACACAGCGCTGCCCGTTGGGGTCCATGCCAGTGGAGGGCTCATCCAGGAGCAGCACGGAGGGGCGGCCCAGCACACACACTGCGACACACAGCTATGGCAGCAAAGGGGGCAGTCAGACCTTCAACAGGCCTTGGCACTCTGTCTACAAATTGCTTTGTTTGGGGGGGATTAAGGTTCTGATTTATAGGAAATGTCATTTTGGAAAGGCTCCTTTCCAACACGCTGCTCTCCCAGGTGGCTCAGAGCACAGGTAGGTCCCTCCACTCGTGGTGGGCATTTTTAATTTGTGCTTTGAGCATTGAAGTTCCCATTATAGCCAAACCAAAACACACCTTTCTGGTTATCCCAGCAGACAATTTTCTGGCTTTTTTTTTTAAATAGTCTTGAAGCTGCAGAGCATTCACTATTCTGCAGGAAAAGGGAACAAGAGAGAAAAATAACATTTTTGTTATTCTAAGTCAATACTCTCATGAAAGATTCCTAAAATGACAAGAAAAAAGGAACTTTCTTCCCCTTGCTCTTGACTCCTGCTTGTTTTCATTAAACATTTATTGTGTTATTAAAATGGAAGTGAATATTTGAAGCAAAGTGTACTGAATAAGCCACAAGCTCTTTTCTAAACCCATCATTACTGTCAAGAGCATCATAAATCCCTTCCACCTTGTCAGAGTCAGCTAAGCAGGCAGTACTTAAGCACCATTTCTTGTCATGCCAAACTGTAGCATCAGAGATTTTAGAAATCTGCCTAAAGATAACATACCTAAAAGGACATTAGTGGTAAATTTAAAAAAAAAAAAAAAATCTCCACTAAACACACTCAGGAAAATTGGAGCTTTTCTTAACCCATCACTCCATCACAGCACTCAGCACAAAAACACTTTTGCAGCTGCATTTCCTGAGTTTCTTAGAATCATAGAATGGATTGGGTTGGAAAAGACCTCCCAGATCATCAAGTCCAACCCTTGGTCTAACTCCAGTCCCTTTACCAGATCATGGCACTCAGTGCCACGGCCAAGCTCAGTTGAAAACCCTCCAGGGATGGGGAA
>JAOXXN010000230.1:9765962-9797449 GCA_026770055.1 Myrmophylax atrothorax
TTGCTGAGTGCCTGGGAGAAGAGACCAACCCCCACCTGGCTGGAACTTCCCTTCAGGTAGTTCTAGACAGTGCTGAGATCACCTCTGAGCCTTCTCTTTCCATGGTTACTTTGGCTCCCAGTGAGTTTGGGTTTTCTGGGGCCCCCTCCCCTTGAGGGATAAGCCCAGGGGAGCCTCGAGCCGTACCTGGTGACAGCGGCCTCCGAGTCCTCCCTGCGCAGCCCCTTCACGGCCGCGTAGACGCGCAGGTGCTCGAGCACAGTGAGGTCCAGCCACAGGGGGTTCTCCTGGGGGCAGTACCCCAGGCAGGCAGGCCCGTGCTCCTGGGAGGCTGCTCCATCTCCCCTCTTCATCAGCACCTGCATGGCCACCAGGGTTGGTTTCCTCTCACACAGCCTTGCTCGCACCCAGGGGTGTGATCACAGCTATGGGTTTCTCTGGGGGTTAGGGAAGAAAACCCCCCAGAGCCAAGCAGTGATTTCCCAACCCTCACTTACATGCTTTTTAAATATAAACATGGCCATTTTGGGGTGGATGCAACAGCTTGGCAAAGTTAGAAGCAGCCCACAATATTTTTTAGTAATACATTATTTAATTTAGTAGCACAGTGAATTACCTTAAAACCTTGATGACTAATAATGCTCTGGCAAAAATTACAGCTTAACCTTGGTGCAAGGTTTGCATTGTTATCAGGAATCCATCCCTTTTCTCCAGCTGTCTCCTACCTGCCCAGCAGTCAGAGTTGTCTCTCCAGTAATCATTTTGATTGCTGTGCTTTTACCAGCTCCATTGGGCCCCAGAAGTCCTAATACTTCTCCTAGAACCAATATATATAATTTCTTAGGAATACTCTCCATTCAAGAAATACATCACAGTCCCACAAAAGGACAAAAAAAAAAAGAAAGACAGCATACTATTATCAAAGACTATATAAAATAATTTTACTTATAAAACACGTGCTCTGAGAGCCCATAACATTTCAACTCTAACTGATGATGTGAGTTTGAGCTTTGCTCCCAGAAGCCACTGCTAAAGAGGTCCTGTCTCTCCAGGATCTACATGATTTTAGATAATGGATAGTCAAAGGTAACTAACAGGATGGATCCACACCATGTGGTTCATTAACCCATCAGCCCCAGATCAAACACCCCTTAATGACAGAGCAAATAGATTTGGCCTTTATGTCCTTGCTCAGATAACTGGGAACCTGCAGAATAATAACTCTCTGGGTATGATCAAAACAGGTCTAGGAGAACAGTCCCAGTTCTCACCTTTTTTAACACAGAAGGAAACATTTTTGGTGGCTGTTTTCTTCTTCTTCTTAAAAACAGAACCAGCTTGCTTTATTTTATATTCCTTGCACAGATTGCTGACTATGATGACTGATTTCTGCAGACGAGGAGGGAGAAGCAAGGTTAGTTTATTATCTTGGATAGCATTAATCCTTCAGTAATATTTTTCCATTAAAAAGGCAGAAAACCTTCTAAAGTCCTTTGTTTTATAGCTCACCAAGAATATGAGGTGCAACTGGACACTTTGTTGTCCGTGTTCCTCCTAACAGCTTTCTCCTCTATCCTGATGGAACCCACATTGCACTTTTGGGAGTTTTATTTTCCCAGTGAGAACAAAACAGTCAGAGCACTGACCTGCTCTGATTGATAGTTGGTGGTTTGTGTTTTACCAGGTATAAAATAAAGCAGAACAAGAAGGACAACAGTGAGTTGTACCTCCTCCTGACTCCGAGCTGCTATGGCATTTTTCACTGCTTCTCTTTCAGCTTTAACATCTTCATCTTCCTCCTCCAGCTCCATGGGGTGCTGGTGGCTGCTTTCTCTTCTTGGGGAAATCCTGAAAACCCACCAGATTTGTCTTAGGATTTAGTTCTTTACCCTTTTTTCTCCACCAATGCATTTTGGATGGACCAAGAGTGAATGTCCCTCTGATTCAATGTTTCTTGTACTTTTAAATTATTAATTACTATCACCATCATCATCATCATCATCATCATCATCATCATCATTATTAAATATTTATAACCTTTCTGTGTTGTACAAAGACCCAAGCTGGTACATCCCAGACCACAGACAACATCATATGGAGCTACTTTTAAGCTTGAGAGCTGCTTTATATTATCACAGCACTGCAGTATTTAAGGGGCTGTTTTAGTCATTAAAAAATCACCAGTATTAAAAAAACCCACAACCCTATTTTAAAATAAGGAGAAAAAGACAATAATGCCTTTAAGGAGAAGCAGTGTGGTAGGAGTTTAGATCTCACATGTGCCTGTGGTGCTTGTGTTTTTATACATACCTAAATACCGGGTCTTTTCTCAGAACTGCTTTTCCAAATTTCAACTCCAAATAGCGAAGAAGGAAAATGAAAGCCACAGAATGGATGTAAGGCTGGAAAAAAGAGGTTGCCACATTAACAGCCTTGCCTTCCCTCCTGCTACAGCTGGCACCGAGGTGGTGGCAGTGGTACAAAATATGTGGGAGGAAAACACAGGATGTGAAAATGAAGCCCATTAACATCTAAACTCAGGGTAATCCTGAAGGCTGTGAACTCATCATCACTTATCAACACTGCAGAAAATGCCAAGGGCAGAAAGAAACCCCAATTCACAAGGTAACGGGGCAGCATGAAGTGATTTGTGTTTATTCCCTTTTCCCTTTCCCATTTCAAGGTGAGAGGTTATTTTGTCTGTCATCCAGACCCACCCACATCCTCCTGCTGCATGAAATGAGCTCAGGGTTTTTCCTGCTTCCTCATAACTGAGGAGGGGGTTTAGGAGACCCATATTCCTAAATGAAAGTAATGTTCAATGTTTTCTTACTGCAAAGGCAGAGAATAGTGCCTCTTTTTCTGAAGTCCAATCAAATACATCCATTTCGTCTATAAAAATCTGTAAGAATAAAAGAAAAATACACCATGAAACCCATAATTCTTTAGTCTCCTTCTGGTTAATACAATGACATTCAAAAATGCTTCAATAATGGACAAAGCTTCTGATTTGCCCCAAACATTCACCATACAGATGAACAAATACAGATGTTTGGCTTAGGGCACCCCAGTCCTACACCAGAAAATGTCCCAGCCCTCAGTGCATGTCCCAGACTCTCCTTCCAGGGGTGATGTCCTATCACAGAAGGACATCCAGTCTCCTCTCCTTTGGGTCCCAGGGAAGAAGAAGTAGAGGGGGGTGGGACAGGACAGAGGAGGAGTCTCTTCCACTTGGACTTCATCCCTAAGTCATTTATCATTTATAGCAGTCCTGCACAGAGCTAGAGGGTTTTTTTAAGTTCTCAGATGACTTTCCACTTGCACCCTCAGCAGACACGGAGTAAAGCACCTTGTGAGTATTCCTAAGTCTCGCTCAGTTTCCATGCAAAGCCAGATATGTGACTTCAAGTTTCCTCTTATGATTGTTCAAGCCAAGTTGCTTGACTTTGTGGCTACCTCATCCTGGAAGTGTCCAAGGCCAGGCTGGACAGGGCTTGGAGCAACCTGGGCTGGTGGAAGGTGTTCCTGCCCGTGGCAGGGGGTGGAACAAGATGAGCTTTAATGTCTCTTCCAACACAAAACATTCCATGATTCTGTTCTATGATTCTATGACTCTGCATGGAAAGAATTAAGAGTGCTCACCTAACCTACATCCACAGCTCAACTGCAGGAGAGGAGCCCCCAGCCCTAATGAACAACTGCAAAAATGAGACCTGATCCAAAATGGTCATCTAATGACACTCTCTGGCCATTTGGGAAGGCCCACTCAGAATGAGCCTTCCCAGACTTGGCTCACAAGGACCCACAGTTGTGTTTTATGCCTCTCCTTGCCCATCACCACCACTCACCCTTTGGATGTGCATCATCAGAGCCAGTGGTGGGTACACAGGAATCAAGAGAGACAGGACATAGAGGGAGATGCTGGGGACTGTAAAATCCGTGACTCTACCGATGACAAAAGAAATAAAGGACACCTGAAAATAAAACAAGAGCACAACTTAGCTGATGGGAAGGGGCACATTTGGTGGCCTTTAAAATTGTGTGGGTCTAGCTTTGCAATTCCCTGTTGAATATATTAAAATGGACAAAAAATATAAACAATGATGGTTGGGAAGGTTCTTGGCTGTCTCTGCCTGGGGTAGGCTGCTGGTTTGGGTCAGCTGGGGAGACTTCTTCCCAGACACAGGGCTGCTCCAGACAGAAGAATGAAGCTCAAGATCCCATTCTCTTAATTTTGATCCAAACTCATGCCAAAAATAATTCATGTCCTTCCACTCTCGGGCAAGCTGTATCTAACCTGATGGCTCCTGTCTCAACACCTTACATCTCTTGGATGTTTAGCAGAGTGATAAATGGCTTTTTTTACCTCCATTCCTGCACCAAGTTCTAGCTCAGGTTAGATCCAAGTGTTTCCCTGTGTCACAGCAGGATTGTGGGAACAGAACACGGTGACACAAATTTAATACAGAATTGACTGCTCTACAACACATATCCATGTGTGTGTTCCACATCTATACTTGGTGTTTTGACACCTAGTTCATCTTTAAGATCTCAAGACATGTTTTTGTAAAGTCTACAGTGCATTATCCAACCATGTGCTTACCACTATCAGGATGAAAGACCAAAGATCACAGCTCCATCCTTTGCGAGAGATGAAGGAGATCAAGTAGATTAAGAGAACAATAGAAATTCCATAACCCAACATCCCTGTGACCTACAGAAAAGAAAGGGCTTTCAATGCAGAAAATGGAGTGATCCAAACCACCAGAAAGCTTTATATAGCAATGGGGGTGGGTGTAAATGATCATACATTAAAATTAGAGCATTTAGAATTACCCCAATTTTACTGCAAGGTGTAAGTGTGTGTATCAAGGCAAGATTTATTGCCTTTTATTTCCAACTAGAGAAATCCAAATGATAGGAGGTAAAACAAGGAGAAAGTCAGTGAGGACACCCAGAGATGTTCCAGAGCCATCTACACCCACAGTGTCTCACCTGCCCTTGCCCCTTCTCCAAGCATTACCTCAGCCCCTTCCAAGTGAACCAGAAATCACCAGAATGGGATGTACCAGCAAGAAGAAGGTGCTGACGCTCCCAGAAATCCTGTTGCTCACGGCAAACTGGGGGCCAAACATAGAGAGGAGCAGGATCCAGCACAGTGGGATGTCCACCAGTGCCTGGCCACACCAGTATGCCGAGGGGAAGAGCCCCGAGATCCGCAGCTGGGCACGAGCTCCCACCTGGGAAGGCACAATGCAAAGGGGAGTTTGCTGTCAGGGCCTGGTTGGCCACCTGCAGCCATGGGAATGGCTCCAGGAAATAAAAACATAATAAAAACCTGGCACCATTGTGATACTTGCATAAAATTTGACCTCTTTTTGTCTTTTAGCTTTTTGTGCTGCTTGCAAAGCTGTTCAGGGCAATGCAGATCAAAACACCTCAAGCTGATCATTGCAGATCAAAACACCTCGATAACCTCAGAGTCACCCTGAATTGATTCTATTCCAGCCTAAATTATTCTATGCTTCTATACACAAACATCCTTGTGGCAATGCAGTGGTAGCCCCTTCCGCCCCACTCCCAAACCTGCTCCATTTCAAGGAATTTACCTTGTAATCCTGCATGGATCCCATTGCAAAGTGAGGAGGGAAACCCGGGAATAAGAACAGCATATAAAACAGGTAAAAGGAAAGAAAATAATTCCAGTGTTGTTCACTGTTCATCTGAAAACAGAAGAACAAAACATTTGTAGAAAACATCTGCAATGCCATGCAATCATTCATCTTCCTGCATTTCTCATGGGTTGCAGGACACTATGAACAAAAAGCGGGATTTGAAACCAAATATTGGCAGGAGGAAGGTTTTCCCAAACCATAGCCCTGAAAAGTGTTTGCCACTGGCATGGAGAGATGAGTGGTGCAGGTCCCACTCCTCCTTCCCAGACCTGGGGTGAGCTCCCTTTTGTGGGCCACAGCTTGGAAGATATGATGTGGAGAATAAGGAACCTCCTGGAGAAGCCCTCCCAGCCACCCTCTCTGTTCAGCAGCCCTTGAGACCCACAGGGAAAAATCAGCTTCAGTTTCCCTGAAGTCAAACGTGGTGGTTCCAGAGCCAGCATTGAGGATGGTGGGTTTCCAGGCACAGACAGCCCTATGTGACTCCTCATTAAAATCTGAGAGCTTACTGACATTTTAAACTGTTTTCTGAGCCCTTCTGGCTTCACTTACAGAGAAGGGATGACTCCAGATGCGGATGCGGCCTGTGGAGTTGAGGGTTCTCAGCAGAGCGTTGCTGATGACGTTCACAACCACAGGGAAGCAGTTCACGGCCTCCACGTGGCACAACACGGTGAACCTGTAGCTCTTCAAGGAGCAAGAAAACACGATGAACACTCCTAACTTTCCCCCTCTGCGGGGAAGCAGTAAAAAAGGAGCACATGGGGAGAATCCAGGTCTGAAATCATTTTGTTTACCCCTTGTTTGCTAAAAACTGAATTATGAGGTGTTGGAAATCTGTATCACTGTGCTAAAAAAGGTAAGGTTTGAAGGGGACAGTGAGGGAGATAAAGACTCCTGTAGCATGCAGTTTACTGCTTATAACGTTTGTACCTCTGATCCTTAGTCATCAGGGCCATCCCACAGGGAGAGCTGATGGAGAAATCTTGCTTATTCAGTTGCTGGGAAGAAACTGGAGGAAGAGAAAACAAATCCTCACCTGATTGTCTCGAGACACTTTGATAGCCCCATTGTGTTTTAGTTCCTCTGTGATGTTTTCCTCGCTCGTTATTTCCACTGTGAGGTCTTGGCTCTGGAGCACATGGATGAAGTCGTCAATGCCTGTGCCTGGTGTGAAGGCCAAAAGCAGAGGAATCATAATACTGAAAAACAAAGGAGTCTTTGACGGTTTGATTT
The DNA here is from genome assembly GCA_026770055.1 of Myrmophylax atrothorax. NCBI lineage: Eukaryota > Metazoa > Chordata > Aves > Passeriformes > Thamnophilidae > Myrmophylax > Myrmophylax atrothorax. The sequence continues at coordinate 9,772,874 of JAOXXN010000230.1, forward strand.
GGAGCTTTATTTTTAAATCCATGACCACCAAACAACAACAGAGGAAGTCTGATAACTGTGGACACCATCCAGCACACGTGTGGTGGATCACTGCACGATAATATTCGTGAAGTTATGGGATTTCAGTCCCACTGACTGAATTTTCATATTGTCATTTCTTTCTGCCATTTTTTAAATGCTACAAAATGTATCCTCCTTTGTGATAAAGGGAACAGTGCCATACTCTGACCAAATCACATAAAATAGCATCCACTCATGGGAATGTTGAAGGCAAGACAGGAAGTAGCCCATTAATCTGACTCAGGATTAGTGAGACCTTTCTGGAGTGTGGTGCCTTGTTTGAGAAACCCACACACTGAAATGCAGAAATTGTTTGGATATCTATTTCTTGGGTGGAGATCTGGATCTGAGGCAGGGCAAGAACTGTGTCCCGTCTCATCTCATCTGCTCTGACATCCTTTTTTACACCTCACATCAGGATCTCACCAGTTGCTGAACCCAAAGTAGGTTTCCTTCACAACCCTTCAAAGACAATTCCCACACTCTTCTGCCACAAAATCCTTCATCCTCCCTTAGATCCCCCACATCCAACAACCACCTGCCCTGCCACCTATTTTCCTTTGGAACAGCAAGGAGTCCCAGAACAGGGAAGGGTGAGGAAAGGCTCATTCCCCTCACCTGTGTTGTTGTGGACCAGGAGGGTGGTTGTCTCCAAATAGGATGTCCTCCCCAGGGGCAAGAAGTACCGTGCAGGCATGAGCTCCCAGACACTCACGCTGTGCCAAGCAGCAATCAGGCACAGTTGCAAAACCAGAGGAAGCAGAAAAACCACATAGAGCAGCAAACTACATAAAGAAAGAGATGAATAAACACTCTGAAAAGAGACATTCAGCAGAAATGTGTTCGCACATTAGAAATGGGGGATGATATTCAGGTTATCCAATGTTCTTTCTGGTAAAGACTTTTGTCAATTTTCTTAGAATCACAGAATATCCTGAATTGGAAGAGACCCAAAATAACCATGGAATTCAACCCCCGGCCCTGCAAAGACACCCCAACCACCCCACCCTTTCCCTGAGAGGATCATCCAAACACTCCTGCGGCTCTGGCAGCCTCAGGGCTGTGACCAAACCCTGAGGAGCCTGTTCAGTGCCCACCACCCTCTGGGAGAAGAACCTTTCCCTGCTATCCAACCTAAACATCCACTGACACAGCTCCAGCCATTCCATCGGGTCCTGTCATAGGTCACCAGAGAGAATTTTATTTCCAGAAGTCTCAAACCTTGATTATTCACAAAGATATTCAAAATTTATCTGGGAGAGGACCTTGGAACTGGAGTGCTCAGATTTTTAGGGTCATGAAATGCCTTTCAGACTTCCCTTAGATACAAGTTTTTTATAAATGAACATCTTCCTGTTGTTTTTTGTAGTCCATCAGAAAATGACAGCTTGAACACCAACAGGGCCAAAAGAGTTCAGACACTGGCAACATGAGAGAAGTTCAAAAAGAAATGCAGAGAAAGTCTGAAAGTACTCTCTGTACACACCAGCTTATTTTAAAACCTCCTCTTCCATCTGAAATACAAATGTTTCTACATGATTCTTTTCTTCAGAAAGAAAATGGATTTCTCTTGCATAAATTATTCAGCTGAGAAATGAAATGTACAAAACGGAGATTTTGCGTTACTGGCACTGGAAAGGAGGAAGTTCTCCACTCCTCTGAGTGCAGATTACCAAGATCATTCATAACCAAGATCTGATATCAGTTAACCCAAACTCCATCAAAATAGGGGTGTGGAAATTGTGTGGTCATGCCCTGTTCCAGACCTCCAGGGGAGAATCCCTTTGGTACTTACATTGACCGCAGCTTTTTCACGGAGCTCTTGTGCTTTAAGAATTGCATCCATGCTATGGCAGAGACCTGCTGCCTCCAGAGAGCCAAGCCATCCACTGACACCTTCCCGATGTCTGAGAGCAGGAGGGAGCCGGTCTTTGCCTCATCAGAGCATCGTGGTCCTGCCTCTGCCCACTCCTCCCCAGGGACGTGCTCATCTGCAGAGAGTTCCCACATGCACATTTATGTCTAAGGCCACCTTCCAGGTTGTAATTCATGAACATGAATTACATTCATGCCACCTTTAGAGGCCTATCCAGGGGTTATTCCAGAGGAGCTGATCTCTTTGGCTTTGGATTTTATATTCACAGATGTGACAGTACCTTCTTGGTCCACTGTGTCCTCTCCCTCCAGTTTCAGGAAGACATCCTCCAGGGTCGTCATGCTAACTCCATAATTGATAACTCCCTGCTCAGAGCAGCTGTCAAGGCCACTGAACAGATCTGCAGGGCAAAGATAAAACAAGTGCATGAGCACGTGTCTCCAGACCACTTTGGTTCAGCTGAGTCAACCTGACTGGAGCATCTCCCATAACAGAGAAAACAGAACAATGAAGGTCTGGAGGAACACAGAAACACCTGATCCACAGCTCATTGGAGATGTTTTTCTACTTATCACCATCATTTCAGACTGTGCATCCTCTGAGCAGTTGGGCTGTGGGGTGGTCAGATCATGGTGGGCACAGTGGGTGAGGGTCTGCCTGGTCACTGCAGGCACAGAGTGGGACCAGCTCTGTGAGGTTGTCTCTAATTACTGTCTTCATTTAACAGAAAGAAAACTGAACTCTCTCTAACTCAGTTCAGCCTGCTGGGTTTGTCATTACAAGCAGTAGAAAAGCATTTGTTGCACAGCTTGATCTCAAACACATGGATGATAATATTGTGCATAAACCCCCAAATGCAACAATTTTGAAGTCCTGATGAGGCTCCTGTAGAAAATCTCCCTTTTCATTTCACTTCCCCCCCACTTGTGGTTATTTTCCCCTATGAATAATTCTCAATTATGTTAATATACAGTACCTGGGAATTTATTCACATTTTCTAATGGCAGTTTATATCTCAGCTCATACTGACGGTGTCCCGAGAACGTGGCGTTGGGGATGTGCCGTTTAACCTGCGACGTCACGTTCTCCAGGTCGCAGGACTCACTGACATGGATCCTGTCGGGGTCAAAAACCACAGATGCTGAGTTTTGGAATAAAACCAACCAAAACCCACCTGAAGAAACAACAGTCACCATTTTATTTGCTAGGATGCTTACAAAGAAGACTCTAGGTAACCTCATTCATTCCCTACTCTGGAGTAAAGTGCTGTTTCAGTTCATTTAACCAACTCTTAATTCAGGTAATTTCCTTGTTTTGGTGACACCTACTCTACAGTTCCCCCTTATGTTAGTTCTGGTGTTCCCTTGTACATACTTATTCCCAGGTATCATGTCTTGGGGCTGCAGTAGATACCTTAAATGGTAACAAATCCCCCATTTTTTCTTCAGGAACAGAGAAGAACCGACACACTTCAGCCTCCCGTGCGAAATAAAAGCCTTGCGGTCTGGAGGAAGGAAAAGCCGGAGGAACTTAGAGGGCACACCAGTCATTCCAAACTTCTTTGGCAACTGCCCCTCCCAGGGCTGCCCTGCAGAGATGCCCCGGGCCGAGCCCCTGCTCACCTGCCAGGATATCAGCCTCGTCCATGAACTGGGTGCTGAACAGGATCACCCGTCCCGCTCGGTGCTCCCTCAGGAGGCTCCACACCTGGTGCCTGGAGAGAGGATCCAACCCAGCTGTTGGCTCATCCAGGAACAAAACCTGTGGGAGGGATGAAATCAGATGTTCCCCATCACCGGAGCAGTTGCACATCTCTTGGGTCTGGTGTTCTGCAAGCCTGAGGTCCCAAAGGTGAGAGACCCAGGTCACCTATTATGCAAGGGCAGCTGTTCTGGGAGCTGTGGGAGGTCAGGGAACTCTCCATCTGCTTCAAAAATAGACTGGCAAAGGGGGTTGTGAATTTTAAAAATCAAATTATGAAATTTGTTAGTTTTAATAACTTTAAAGTCTGAAATCCTGCACAAACTTTTAGCCAAATACATGTACAAGGTTTTCGTTGTGTTGGACCTGGATATTCCCTGTATCACAGAGCCGTGACTGCTGCTTTGCTGCTTTACCTGGGGGTTTCCAAGCATGGCTATTCCTATGGATAACTTCCGTTTCTGCCCACCACTCAGCTTCTCAGCTTGAGTGTCTTGAATGTTACTGATATCCAGCAGCTCCAGAATGTTCTGCACCTAGAACAGCACAGAGATGTCCACTCTCAGCACCAGGTGTCCTGCCACCCTTCATTGGGGTTAATTTAGATTTAAATTAGATATTGGGGAGAAATTCTTCTGTGTGAGGGTGGGAAGGCCCTGGCACAGGTTGTCCAGAGTGGCTGCCCCATCCCTGGAAGTGTTCCAGACCAGGTGGGATGAGGTTGGGGCTTTGAATTCCAGAAGACACCACATCCAAGCAGACCCTTTGAGCTTCCCAGTGCAAAAGGAGCCTTTATGGAATCGTGGCGTTCCCTGCAGCCCCACATTGCTGTGCAGTGATGCTTTCCAGGGGAACACACACTCACCTCTCTCTCCACCTCTTTGGATTTGATGCCCTTGATTTCTGCAAAAGTTTTCAAGTTTTCCTTCACTGTCAGGACTTCAAACTGTGTGTTGAACTGAGGGCAAATGCCAATCATCTCTCTGATCTCTTCCCTGTCTCCTGTTTCGGAGAGTCTGTAGTTGTATATGGTGGCAGAGCCTGTTTATGGAGTGAACGTGGTGAGGTGGAATGAGCTGCTCTTCAAAGCTTTGGAATCAAGGCCAGCCCATCCCAGCATTTTCCATCTTACCTTCTGAAGGGAAGGTGAGCCCACTGAGCACATTCAACAGTGTTGTCTTTCCAGCCCCACTGTGGCCAAGTAAGGCAGTGATCTGACCCTCATAAATATTTAAAGACAAACCTAGAAAGGAAACAACATCAAGTTTGGGAAGAAGTGAGGTTTCCTTTGCCTCCACTCATTGTTAAAGCCAGGAGAAGTCAAGAAGTACAGGAAGTAAAAGACAATAATTAGCCAAAAGTGCATTAATTGATGTAGGGCAAAGCTCTGGAAACCTTTAACTGAAAGCATAAGGAGTTGCTCTCATTCTAGCAGAAAAAACAGAAATACAACAATAAGAAAATCTTTCTTCTCTTTAGTCTTACAAAAAATGAAAAATTCAATAAAAACTGAACAAAATAGTAATAATTCTCATAAATTAATATTTGGCATAAATTTTCAAGCAACACAAGTGTTTTATTTCCTTGACTGGCTGAAATATTTGCACAACTGTTTTTTTCTCATCTTTAACAGGAATCAATATCACAGCTTTCATACCTCTTAAAGCATCTGTCTTCTCATCCTTCTTTTTATATGCTTTTTTAATATTGTGGAGTCTAAAGAAAGGTAAGGAGCTTATTAGCTTGAGATTTCTGTAAATGCATTTCCCTGGTGCCCTTTTACATTTTTATAGGCCTTGAGTTAAAATGACAGAAACAGCATTAAAAAAATGCATGTGATAATGGGAAACAAGTCTGAGATTCAGAGGTTTGGCATCCTCTCTATCCAGGTGTGAATGTCACTACCTGGCAAAGACAAGGCCAAGCCCATGGCAATAGATGACAGTTTTCCAATGGGTTGCCCTCTACGTTCTCCTTTTTGTCCCTGAAGAATATTTGAAGTCCATAGCAAACCCCCAAGCTGTTATTTTTTATTAATTTATCCATATTTCACCACTAGTGATCAGTCTGAATTACTTAGTTATCTCATCTGCGTTTTATGTCTAATTTTTTTCTGCGAAACAAAGTGTTTTGCAAGAGCCTCATGAACATGAGAACTGCCTGGGTGAGTCCAACCCAAGGTGATGGAAGGAGCTGGGATCTGGGGAGCATTAAACCCAACTACCCAATTCGACAAGCATGGAGAGCAGTCCCTTCTCCCCTAACCTGATGGCCTCCTTCCCCCTGAATTCAGGGGGCACTGGCTCTACATCATCCCCAAGGAGCTCCTCGGCGTTGGCTGCAGGTGTGGGAATCTCCCTGGTGGAGCCTCTCCTGCTCCTCCTCCAGTACGAGGGTTTCAGGCAGAAGAAAGGGGGCTCTGGGATGCCATATTTGCCTGCCAGGAAAGCAAAGAAGATGATCTGCCATTAACCAAAGCCACAACCAAGATGCCATCCAAGACTAAACATTTAGGAGGTTCTAGTAAGTGCTTGGCTGCCCCAAAATTGGTACTTTATTCAGTTAAAAAAGCAGGTTTGGAGCAGACTTAGAAAAGACAAGAAGTTTGGCTTCAGGGCTTTCTTTAATGAATTCAATACTTTATGTAATGAATTAAAATATTGTTCCACACATTATTACACTGTAATCTCATAAATAGTTTAACAGCAGCATAATTAGAAAGAAAAAAACACTAAATACCTTTTTGTCTTTGATTCTGTGAATTACCTGCATGTGCCAGGGGCACAACAGCCAAAAACCAAACCCCGTTTTGGTTGTCTCAGAGCAGCCCATCATTTCCTTGATATATTCCATGCAATCCTTATAAAGAGAAAGTATAAAAGAAGGAAGTAGGATCATAAGCATAAATCAGACCTACCTGGCACAACTTTGTCAAAATACAGAGCCAAGAGCATGTACAAGACCGAGTCAAAGGCCAGCATAATGTAGGTTGAAAATAAGAAGTGTGCTTCCTCCATAAGGTTGGAAAAAGAGAAACCCATTCCATATTTTTCTAAATGGAAAACCTGAAAAGAAAGGACAAAGAAGAAAAACTTTCAGGCTGGAAAACTGTGTACATGCCATCAAACAATGGGTCCAATTGTCTTTGTTAACCTGGAAATCATCTACAGCACTGACCAATTGTTTCTACTTTATAGAAGGGAAGAGGAATAAATTCACAGGGAATAAATTTGCTCCATGCAGAGATCTTAATACTTCAATCCAAAATTTTCCAGAGCAATCCAGAAACAGAGAGAGGTATTAGAATTTTAGAGGAAATAATTCAAGAAACATGATACTGGCACCCTTGATGTGAGCGAGTCATGACAAAAATTGGATAATTTTACATAGTGATTGATTTAATCATATGGTAAATTAGCAGCAAATTCAGTCTCTTTTTCTGCTGGTGCAGAAATTTCCTCTCCCAGGCAGATTTTTTTTTATATATCTAAAGAAATCAAATATTAGATTACTGGAGCTAGAAAAAAATCACTCAGAGCTATGGAGATATGACTGATGGAAAACTGCAGAGTCCTCCAAAGTGGGGATGGAGGAAGGATGGCAGCAGCAGGAATCCCCAGTTGCATTTGCACCGTCTCTGCTGCCAGGAAGAGTCTCTGCAGTGAGAGGGGAGTGATGGGGCAGCCAAGAGATGATGTCCCTGATGTCCCCAAGTCAACTCCTGGGCCCAGTCCTGAGGATAATGGGGCTGTTGTGTGCTGGGACCTACAGAAGTGCACAACAGCAGAATTTTTGAGTGACAAGGGCTGTGGTTGTCTTTGCTTTCATCTGCTTTTAAAACAGGGGAATGGGATGGGGGCATTGGAGCTCCTCTTTGCTGCCCAGCAGCAGCTCAGCTCCCATGGAGGCTTCAAAGCAGATGTGGATACAAGTGGGAAATACCTGGAGATTTTACAGCTGGACTTTGGAATAAGGATATGCCTTCCTATGCCTGTCTCTGCCAGCAGGGGAAGGTTCAGCTGCAGAGGTGATGCCACATACCTTGGCAATGCCAGTGTTAAATGCAAAGGGGCAGAAGAGACCAAGAAACAACTTCAGTGATTCTGGAACATGTTCTATCAGCACCGCCAGGCTCAGGCATCCAAAAATAAAGGTGATGAGGAACCCCATGGAGCTGGTAAGTTTGGAGGTCTTTAAGAGGGAGCAAAGCAGGAAAACCAGATGGATCTGTAAGAACAGAAGTTTCCTTCAATCACTGAAGGAAATAATTGTCTTTAACAGCAGCTTGCCCAGTTGCCAGGCAAACAGAGCTCTGATGAGCTGAGTATAATACAATACACTAAAGTCTTTCTTAGTGGGTAGATCTGAGTTCCAAATCAGGCCTTTTGTAGCCTGTCAGACCTTCAGGCTGCAAATCAAAGCTGAGTCACAGGAGCCACTCAGCTGTTTCAGTCAGGAAGGCCATGCAAAGCACAGCCCTGAGCACTGTGCAAAAAGCTCTGGAGTAACACTTAGGTGCACCAACAGTGATAAATCATGTGGTAAGAAAATTTGGCTTTAAAGCCTGACTTACACATGCCAGGCCATAGAGGAAAAACAGCAGCAAGACCGCAGGGAAGCTGCTGATGTAGAAAGGCTCCCGCAGCACCAGGGCCGTCAGCAGGCAGGACAAGATCAACACATAGAGAGAGTACAGCAAACTCCAGGAGAGCCTGGGCATGGAAAAGGGCCATTACACTGCTGGTTAATTAATAACTGTTGTTATGACTTCATCTGCCACATCAGAACCATTTTAAATTTAATTATGAATTATTTCCCGTGGTCAACTCCTTCACTTAATAGGCAGAACACGGAGCAAGATCCACCTGAGGAGGACATACCCAAGGAAAAAGAATACACCAGTGCCATGCTCAACCCTCTGGTTTGTCCTTAGAGTGCTGGAGAAAACTGATGAACTCATTTAACTTACAAACAGGCTGCACAAGTGCCCAGGAACACACTGACTCTGACAAACATGTTCGAGTTCAAAAAGAACTCACCAAAACGCAGTATCCTGCAGCCCCATCGTGTTCATCAATACTTTGAGCTTCTTCTTTTCTCTTGTAACATTCATTGACAGGAAATACATGAAGGGAAAGAAGCACATCACCACAGTGATCATGAAATAACTGTACTCGATTGTAATCGAGAAGGTGACGCTCCGGGACTTCATTCGGACTCCAGCAATTGATTCCATTTCTTCCCAGACAGAATGGTTTGTCACCATCTAAAGGGATTCAAGGTCAGCATTTTATTTATTTTCTACAGTGAGATGTATTTATATAAGAAACCTTCTGACTCATTGTCCTGCAATTAATGTTTTAATGCAGCTTGATTTTCTGACAAACCCATTTTTATAGACAAAAATTAGTTAAGAACCATTGACTAATGAGCTCCAAAGAAGAGGCAAGAGCAGGGAGAAAGATGAAAAACATCACTTAGCAAGTATGGTATTTGTCTCTTCCTCTGACAACTGTTCACAAAGTGAGATGTTTATAAACTTGAATAGGAAAGCTTATAAACTCTAAACTTTTAGTCTCTAAATAAAGGTAGAGCCTCAAAGATGTTGCAGGCACATTTTACATAATATTCCCACAGGCCTTTGCCTCCCTCAGTGGCTGAGCTGGCTCACCTCTATGATGGCAGCATCAATGCTGGCCTGCAGGGACAGGAACCCTCTGTACCAGTACATGGGGCTCCGGCAGAACCTCGAGGAGAAATTGTAGCAGCTGTCTGCAAAGTGAAGGGCATCACAGGTAAGAGCATTGAAAGGTGGTTGATTTTCACTACAAAAAGTGATGACAAGAATACTTTTGCAGCATGGGAAATTCTTCACATGGGCAGTGGCAAAAAAACCCAATGAACAAGCCCCCACAATTTATTCAATCACTGAACATACATGGATTATCCTGACGAAGCTATGCCTGTCCATGTCAGGCAATGACCCACCCAGGAATTCTCCTTTGGCATTACCTATGTATCCAAAGGCTTCATTGGGAATAACCACGTCCACAGTCCTAAACCTGAGGTGATAGGAGAAGTCGTCCTTAAATACAACCCCTATAATTTCATTATTCGACATCCAGGCTTTTTCCAGGGCTTTCTCATTGTCCACTGCCTGTAGTTCTATACCTGTGGTGTGTAAGAAAAATATTTCAAAGAGTTTTTGTAAGTCTGGAAATGTGCCCACAGGCATTGGGAGTGTAGTCTGCTTTTTCAGCATTGTAACTCCCCCTCTCCCAGTTCTCACTATTTACCTTTAAATACTTTGTGTTTTACCAATTAACAAGTGCAGCTCAAAAGAATGAACCAAGGTGTCTTAAAAGGATTAGGAAATATCAGGTAAGGCAGAGATTTACAGTTCAGAAGAACACAGTGGCCTAATGAGTAATTTAAATATCAGAGAAGAAATATTTGTGAAAATGGAGGATTTGGGTTGATTTTTCTCTCCTGACCACTAACACACAGTATGTGTGTAACAGGTTAAACAATGAGGAAACTCAACACCTAAAAATTAAAACCTACCCTTCATGACAGAGCTCAAGGCCACTTTCTTCATGATGTGCCTAGTGGTGGCAGTGGCGGGTGTGAAAGCCACGGTGACCCCGGTGGCGTTATAGGCAGGGTCATCCAAGTGCCCGAGCTGGCCGAAGGGCACCTCGGGGTACCTGGTGCTCCACATGAATGTGGACACGATGAACAGCACGGGCAGGAAGAGCAGGGACAGCATCCACTCCTGGGCACGGGGGAGAGCAGGGAAGAGGCTTTGATGATATATAAAATATAGCAGTGTAAAAGCATGTTCTTTGAAGGAGTAAAATCTAGGCAGAAGCAGTCACGCAGGTTTCTTAGACACCACGATGTTGACGAAGATGTTGAGACTCTTTGCATTGTGCCCATCACCTCAGGAAATCACTTTGCTCAAAGAGCCCTCCTGAGCTCTCATGTGTCACAAACCAGACATAAACATCATCAGTTAAAAAAAGAAAGTCTCCAAGTGCTCATTAGCAGTCAGTCTTTACAAAATGACTTTAGCTTCTAATTTTACCCAGAGAATTTCATGTCCAGGGGCAGGCAGGGATTGGCCATTCTTAGTGCTTAGCTATTGTTTTCTGGTTTTATATTTAATTTTTTTCTTACCTGAAAGCTCTGCATCTTCATCCTCCACTTGAGAAGGACATTTTTCCACAAGAGAATTTTAGTTTGCTGGATGACACTCAGGTTTCTATGCAGTGTCTTCATCTTTGAACCTACAAACCATTTTTTAATAAAATTACGCCCTAGAACAGCAGTGACTGCTTTTATTTGCACAGCCCTTGCAAATGTGCACAGTGACACTTTCTTTCCCTTTTTACAGCAGGAAAGGGCTGAAGCATCTCAGATGTTGTGTGCTGAGCACAAGCCACCCCCACAGCACGGGGTCCAAGGGACCTCATCATGCTCAGCACTCTCCAACCCTCCCAGCTCAGCAGCAAACCCTGGCTGTAATCAGAATTCCAGGCTTTCATGCTGCAGCATGGTGAGGTTGGGAGGAGATATTTAAGAAATAAAACAAGGCAATATCATACTGCATGACCTAATTGGCTTGGGTGGGCTTCATATCTGAGGAATAACAACAATACAGGCAATTAAAACCACTACAATCCTCTCGCATGTAATTTTAATTGTGTTATGGGCTCCACACCAAGTGTTGAGCAACTCCTGGCTGTGGTGTGAGCTGAGCTCATTTGAAAAACAGCATCAGTTGAAGGCAGCTGGGAGCAAAGAGAGGACAAATTCTTGGAAGTGGTTGGGAGAGACGTCTTTGCTGGGATATTAATGCAAAATAAATGAGAGAAAAACAGGTAACCCTGAGCATGCATTGGTGTGTTACTCCCAAACACACGGCACATCCTCAAAAACACCTGCTCAAAAAAACCCAAGGAATTTTTGCCTGGATTAATTCAGGAGGTGGAAACTGCAATCAGAAGGCACAAAGCTGGCTGTCAGATTACTTTGCAGATGAGATATGTGCATATTAACCATCAATAAAATAATTACGAGTACTTTTAATGAGCAAAAGGACTTAGTGCCCACTCACATAGCCAAACTGCTCTGCTGTCACATCTGTAGCTAAAATCTGCTTTCAAACAAGATCCTTATCTTCTAGAAGGGATTCTCAGGTAGAAATATCAGAGCAGTTACAGATTTAATCCTTTCAAACCTTCCTGTCATACAGAAGGAAGATTTATGTTGTCCTGTTCAAGCCTTCCTGTCACATGGAAGGGAGATCTGTGTTTTCCCGTTCCCCTGGGGGATGATGGATCACACAGTGCTGACAGGCAAACTGCAGTTTATCTTCTTCCAAATATTTACATTCAGCCCCCGGGAGAGGCAAGTCCCAGTGTAAGGAGACAGCAGGCACTGAAATGCTGGAAAAGCAGCTGCAACAGATGGTCTTCCCGGGGCACACACTGCCAACACTTGCACTGGCACACAGGAGGGCAGGGCACAGACACAGCTCCAGGGCAGGAATCTGCTCTGTTGCCAGCAGCTCTGAAGAGATTATTTGTTAATAGATGATCTCACTAAACCCAGGTATATAAAAATTTGAGTTTAGCCTTAGTAGGGACATCCAGACTTCCTTGAGGAAACCAAAGTAAAACTTGCAATTGCCTGGTCACTTTTTCACCCAAGGTGAGGTGTAGGATGTTGTTCATTACCTGTCTGCACCTTCACCCTGGCACAGGGTTTGTGCACGTTTCCACTTTGTCCCTTGTTCTAACAGTCACATGGATTAACCTGACAAGCTGACACACCCAGGAGATCCTGGGATGGAAAGCTGGGACGCCAAGTCCCTACCATGGACATCCCATGTGTCCCCACTGCCAGTCACCCCTCGGTGCTGACTGACCCCAGCCACTGCTGCAGAGTTGGGGAAATGAGGTAGGACTGATTTCTTTGCTCCTGCACTGTTTCAGGTGAAATTTTTAAGAGTGTAAGATGGACAAGAATTTAAAATTCAATCTTTAGCTTACACTGCATGTAGGGAAAGGAATCTGTTCCTTGTATGTGCTGGATTGAATTACTGAGCTGAGGCAAACCTACAGCATCCTCTTAGTGCCAAGAAACACCGGAAATAAACCTCTGCTGTCAACTGAGCTCCACCTGTGTGCTTATTTCCTCTCAAGGCAAGGTTATTCCACTTATTTCCTCTCAAAGCAAGGTTAAAATAAAGTCTATTGCCTTTAAACAGCCCCTAAACTTAATCACAAGCTTAAGTCAGCCCCTTAGAAAGATGCCCAGTGCGCCACCTACCCATCTGTATCCTCACCTCGCATCATTAACGGAGTTACAATTTACTGGGTGTTTTCACACCTTTAAAATAACATTTTTTGTTTGCTTTAGGAAGAATGGTTAAGTCTTACCTTAAGGGGAAGGTTTGGAAGGGACCCAGAGCTTGTCCTTCACCGTGTGCCTGTGGAAGTGGAGATGCTGAGGTTCCCTGGGATGGACTGGCCGGCTGTCCCAGAGCTCTCTGTGCTTCTTTGTCCACGCACTCGTTTTTTCACTCAGGCACTTCTGCAAAAGGCATTCCTCACACTATCACTTCTCTTTTCCCTGGCTTCCTTCCCCCTTCCTCCTTGGCAGAGTTTCAGTTTTATTTGTGTTATAAAAAGCAAACAGAGCACTTTGCTGTTGAGTCGCTGGAGCGGATTCTCTGAAAAGTTGCTCAGGAAATTCTTGAGTCTTGGCCAAGAGAAGAAAAACAAGCCCAACAACAAACCACACAAAAATCTGTTCTCTGGCAAACTCCATTGTGTTGCTCAGTGCAGCAAGAGAGGCTGAAGTCAACAGCGATATCACAGCACAGACAGGGGGGAAACGGTGGCTCTCCCTCCTCTCTGAATGGCAAAGGTTGTGTTGGAAAACTGCTCCTGTGCCACCATCCCCGGTGCAGGAGGAGCAGTGAAACTCTGCCTCCTGGATAGCAACAGCTTTTCTGGTTAAAAAACATATTGTAAACATTTAAATAAACGTCTCTCGATGAGCTCTGAGCCTCTAAATGGGCTGGGTTTGATTTCACGCCCAGGCTGTGGAGCGCGGCTGCCCCTGGGTCTCCCACCGCAGCATCCCTGGGAGCAGCACGGCTGAGGGACCTGCGGTGGGAGGGAGCATGACCAGCTGGGGCAGAGGCTGGGCTTGGAAATGGAGCTGGATTTGCTTCCCTCTGCCCTGCCTAGCAGGAAAAAACGCCCCTAAGATTTCAATAACATTCCCATGTTTCAGAGCAAGGCAGATTGCAGAGGCACAGTAAGTCAGGACAGAGGATGAGGTTAAGACCTGTCCCCAGTACATCTCCTGGGGGTCCAGACCTTCTCCACCCCTTTCAAAGAGAATAAAACCCAACCCTCAGGCAGAGAGGTGGATATGCCACTTCCCAGTCAGTGAAGCTCAAGCAAAGACCTCCCTGCCCACCTCCTTGACAGAGCACTGATGTTTGGAGACCCACGTGGAAAGCAGCTCTCTGGGGGTGTGGGTGGCTGCTCTGGGGAGTTTTCCTGCCTGTAACAGCCCATGTCTGAGCCACGGCAGCCACCTGCTGGTACCTGCTTGCCCACACCCCTGCCTGCATTGCCTGGACACAGGTCTGCCTGCCTAAACCACCTGCATTCTCCTTGCCTGTGTCCCACTCCTGCATCATCTATACCTGTATCACCACCAGCAGCCACAGGGTTGGGGAAGGTCTTGCTGCCCTGCCCATCCCATGGGATGGCACTGCCCCTGTCCCCCAGTGGGTCTCCAGGCCAGCCTTTCCCAGAGTCTGAGGATGCTGGGGGACAGGACAACAAGGCACCAGGACAAACACCTGGCTGCCTGAATATGGAGTTTCTATTATATTTAGGGGTTTTTTTCTTTTAAATTTATTCTTTAAATCTAGCCCTGGCAGGCAGAACACAGACCCACATCCCTCCACCAGAAATCACCACCTCCCTGGCCCCATTACACCAGCCAGAGAGATGCTTTTCAGCACTGAGCAAGGCAAAGCCCTGGTGCCCTCCTGCCATAGATGAGTGAGGTGCCAGAGCCTTCTCTGAGCTCGAGTATGATCCTCTCCAGTGACCAAGCCCCAGACACAGCCACAGTCTCCCTCGCTGCCTTGGGACCAGCAATTCATCCCAGCAGGGCTATTCCTCAGCACAGCCAGTGGGTCAGTCTGAGCAGGGGCACAGGTGAACATCAGGCATCAATTTGTCAAAGGATAAAGGCTTTATTTATTAAAATAATAATTCTTTTCTTCTTTGTGAGGCAGAACACTAGCAGAGCTGGATGTGTTGTGGTTTGGGTAACCAAATTCTAGGGCTGCAGGTATCAGTAACACTGATGAAATATACTGAATATTTTCAGTATGTCTCCAAGAGTCAGGGGTGAAGGAGTCTCTGCTCCACAGCCCTGTTGGATGCTGCATCCAGGTCATGCTCCTCTGCATCCCTGGTGATGTCCACAAATATCTGCAACATGACACAGAGGAATCAACCCATTATTGCCAAGGACTGACAGTTTCTGTGCTGGTCACGAGTTATTTCTTCCTTTTGTACAGGTAGTTTCTAACCTGGAAGTCCCACATCAACATACCTGTTGCAAAGTGTTCAATGACAAGCTGTACTCCTCAAACCTGAAATTCTGTTTAGCTGCAGAGAGATGGAGAAAGGATCCTTAAAACCCAAATCCACAGAACCAATTTGAAAGCCTGCTCCTTACTTGATTGATTGTTTCCTTTTACCTGCTTCTAGCTTGAAGAAAGACCGGGACAGAGGTAGTGCATCTGCCATTGGTATCTTGTAGATGAGCAAGGAAGAAGTCCTGAGAAGGTAATAAAAGTGAATTTACCATTTTGTGATTGAGCATCAAAGTATCAGGGGACTTGTAGGGTAACTGTGCTCCCAGGTAAATCACTGAGCAGGGTCAGTGGGAGCAGCAGAGCATCCCAGCACAGACCCAGCCTGGGGAGCAGCCCCAGGGCACTCACCTTTCCTGCCGAGCCGCACCGGGGAAGAGCTTCAGAATTTCGGCGTGGAGGGCATCGCTTTGGGCCGTGTCTGTCAGCCTGATTTCTAGGTGGTAACTTGTGCCAAACTTACTTTTGAGACCCTCAAGGGAACCGATGTACCTGCAGAAGAGGGAAAACATTGCTCAAACCACCACGGTCAGCAAATAAAGCAGTCAGTGGGGTTGGGCAACAGATGTACCTCCTCTTATCCACCAGCTCTTTATGTGCTGGTGAAACACACAAAAACCGGTTGTTACACACTCGGGACAACCCGAATCAGGATTTTCTAGGAGATTGGGAAGACAAAAATCCCAAACCCCACAGCCCCCCAGACTGAAAGGCAGGTATCCCCCTGGCAAGGGCTGTGCCCACCTGAGTCGCCCCGACACCAGGATGGCCACGCGGTCACACATCGCCGCCACCTCCTCCAGGTGCTGCGTGCTCAGGATGGCTGCTCGCTCCCTGCTCCTCATGCAGCTCTGCATCATTTTCCTGGCAACAGAGGGATTGTAGTTATTGGCCAGGAATAGCTAAAAAACCCCCTCCTGGTTTATGTCTCACTCCTGGTTTGTCTCCCTCCCTAGAAATAACTGACATGACAAAATTATTAGAAAGGGGATGACTATTTAAAAGACTTTGGTTAATTTGCTTCAAGATGACATGGGTGCCAATGCCATGTTGCAATTTGTCATGTCAACATCCCTCCAAATTTTGTGCTTTTGGTGTAAAAGCTACAACAAACACTCGGGCTGAATGACTAAAGGAAGAAATAGCCATATTTTTTTTCATTTTCTCTGTAAAAAAGAGGAATTTTTGTCATTTGTACCAAGTTCACGGGTTCAGTTGGTGTCTGCTGAGATTTATTTTGGGTGTATTACCATCAAGTTTTACAGCAAGAGCTTCCTGCCTGCTGGGTGAGGAGTTCAACCAGTGGTACCCCATCCCCTGGGCATCAGGAAAAGGGAAAACACAGGTGTATCTGCCACTGAGGCAGAACCTCTTGGCTGCCCAAGGGTTATTGCAACACAGAGGGAAAGCCCCACCCCCATCCTGTTAAATCCCTCGGGTTTGCTGCTCACCACATGCGGCGCTGCCCTTTCAGGTCCATGCCCGCAGAGGGCTCATCCCAGAGCATCACTGCTGGATCCCCCAGGATGCTCAGAGCAAAGCACAGCTGAAATGGCAACGACACGAGGTCAGGTCTGCTTTACCTTCCCCACAAAACTATGAGTTGTCCTGCTACATCTTAATCCCTGGGAATGTTTGCAAAACTGAAGCTCTTGATTCCAAAACGCAAGTGGAATGAGGATTAAAAAAACCCCACTTCAGGTGTTCCAAGTTCACATTTTAATTCCTCAAAATCAGCTTTCCCCCAAACTCCTAAGCCTGCCAAAGATGAGAAAGAGCTTTTCCATTCCATTTACTGGCAGATGCATGTGGTGGGGCATGAAGATATGATTGCCTTGTAAATCCAATTTGTGGTTAGCACTTATTAGACACAGTGCAGGAGAGTGGAGAAAGAGGAGGGAGGAACCTGCCGGGCTGGATTCAAAAGCTATTGATGAAAACAAATGATCCCAGGAGCTCCCTCATCTGAAGGTTCTCTGTGCACCATATCCAAGGAAGAGCAAGCAAGGTCTGCTCAAGTAGCAAAGACAAATGTAACATGTACCTTTCTGGCTTCTCCTGCAAGTAACTTCCTAGCTGGGGTCTGGAAATGCTTCAGGAGATCCAAGGCCTTTGCTATGCTGTGGGGAATGGAAAAGGAAAATACCAAAATGACTGTCTTGTTCTGCAAACACTGGTCAGGGGTGCTGAGGAACCAGACACTGACATACTTGGTTTGGCTGACACACATCACCACCTCGGGTTACTTGGTGATTTTACTCCTACCTTGGAAGGTGAATGAAGGAGTTTTTGCAGAAATTCAAGGCAGTAAGTGCAGCTAATGAGAGAAGCAAGTTAGTCATGTAACTGGCCATGAACTGGGGCAAGTCTAATTTTTTTCTGACATTTTCTAGTCAAACAGGCCAAAATCTTTATTGGAAAAGGACTGAGAACGGCACACAGTATCAGATCTATCAGAAGATCCTGTTCCTCCAAGGTAAAGAGGCATTGAAGGTTCTGTCTCTTAATCACAGAATATCCTGAGTTGGAAGGGGCCATCAAGGATCATCAAGTCCATCTCCTGGCCCTGCACAGGACCATGCCCAAGAGTCACACCATGTGCCTGAGGGTATTGTCCAAATGCTCCTTGAGCTCTGTCAGCCTTGGTGCTGTGACCACTAGCCAGGTTTGTTAGCAGCAAAACCTTTCCCTGACCTACAGAATTAGAGTAGCTTGGGCTGGAAGGGACCCTTCCTCTGCAGGGAGGAAGAGCTGGGAGCTGAGATCATTTGCCTTCATACCTGCCAATGGTAAGAGCTGCATCTTCTTTCCTCATCCCTCTCACGGCAGCAAATGCCTCCAGATGCTGCAGCACCGTCAGGTCTGGCCAGAGAGGGTCCTGCTGGGGGCAGCAGCCCAGGCCCCCCAAGCTGACCAGCCCTGAGGAGGGGGCAGCTCCATCCTGGTCCCTGAGCAGCACCTGCACAAACACAACCACAGCCGGGGTTGGGGCATGTTGGAGTCACAGAATGGCTTGGCTTGGACTTTAAAGCTAAACCAGTCCCACCCTCTGCCATGGGCAGGGACACCTTCCACTGACCCAGGCTGCTCCAAGCCCCGTCCAACCAAGCCAAGCAGTAGCCAGCTGAGTAGTCAGCACACACTTGTGAGTGGCCATTGTATGGTTGCCCAGAAAGCCTCATGGACAGGATGATCCTGCTCCATCTGCCTCTCCACTGCCACAAAACTTGGTGTAATAGTAGCAACACGAGACTCTCTTTTCCTAGCAATACTTTTCTGTTTCTACCATTCAGTCCCAAATCTGTAACAGCAATGGCATTTCCCCTCCCCCAGCACATGTTGTTAATCATTCTGCACACAATTAATTGAGGGATTGTTACTTATCTAATACTACCCACATTCGTTTTCAATTTCCTGATTTTGCAAAGCTGTTTATGAAGAGTGTTATTTTTGGGGTTTTCACATTTCAGCATTTCCTAGAAGGGTTGTGAAATTTTAACAGTGGGTTTCCAACACCCACCAAAGATTTTCTGTAGCCCAGACTCTTAAATCTGTAACATTGGCTTTGATGAGAACTAGAACGTGCTTGAACTAAATCAACACTTCCTTCTCACTTCTTTAAATACTGGGGTATCTAAATTGTACCTAAATGTCCACAAATTCCCTGACTGAAGGGCTGTGTTGGTGGCTTGCCTTATCACATCCCTAATTTATAAAGGCATCAAGGTCATCTCTGCAGCTGCTCCAAAGGAGCCACTTACCTCCCCAGCAGTCACTGTTACATCCCCAGAAATCATGTTTATAGTCGTGCTTTTTCCAGCTCCACTGGGTCCTAATAGACCTAATACTTCTCCTGGAACAAATATAAGAGAACTATTAATAATTATTAAGACCTTCTTCCATCTGTGCTAGGCAATATCTAAAAGTACAGTAGGAGAGAGGATTGTTCCATAACTTATCCCACAAATTAAAACTTTGAATGCAGGAGCCTGAAGTCCCTGGTTGCCCACAAGAAGATGCTAACAAAAAAATTGTCTCCAAATGTGACCTTCACTTCAGATGTTAGTCATTTATAGGGATTGCAGCAAAATACTTGAACCTTTTTTCACACTAAAAGAAAGGTTTTTGACAGCAAGTTTCTTCTTTTTCTTAAAGATGGAAGTGGCTTTCTTGACTTCGTATTCCTTGCGCAAACTGTTGACAACGACAATCGATTCCTGTGAAGAGATGAAGAGGGAAATAAAAACTCTCCTCCTATCCCATAAAATAGCTGATCTGTTGTTACCATTAACTATGACTCTTTAAATGAGAAAATTTCTCAATTAAAACTCCAGGAAACAGAGCAACAGGAAAAAAAAAAGGAAAGTAAGCAGAATGACAATAAAAATAGTAGTGTCAGCAAAACTCCTTCTGGTGTTGGGGTGACCATGGGCTGGAGGGAGAGATCAGATCAGCAGATCTGAGTCCATGAGCTCAGTAAGTAGAGATCATAAAAGCAGCTAAGAAAGCCCCCTGAAAATGGAGAGTGAGAAGGAGAAGAAGGCAGAGGGCTGGATTCACCTCGTCCTGCTGCAGGGACACCATTGCACTCCGAACCCTCTCCCGCTCCTCCTGGACTTCTGGGGGCTCCTCCCCAGCAGGGTCCTTGTTCTGCTTGGTGACCACTCTCCTCTGCCGGATCCTGCAAGCCAAGGATGAGAGAGATGGCATCACTGGGAGTCACTCCCAAAAAGGCTCGTGTTTCCGAGTTTGTTCCCAGGGCAGCACCAATGGAGCCACTGCAAAATGTATTTGAACTCAGGGAGCTCAGAGAATATCCTGAGCTGGAAGGGAACCCATGAGCTGTTCCACAGACAGTGTTTGCTCAAATATTTATTCATTTCTTCACTGAACCCCACTGGCATCCTTGAGAAAATACAGGGCAAGTTTTGCTTTCCCTTCATCAGTAACTATTGACTGGTTCTCTGCTCCCCACACACCAGTGATCTCCTCAAGGAGAATTAAAATACACAAAATTTACAAAGCAATTCGGGCATCTAATCCAGAGTCCCAGAATATCCTGAGGTGGAAGGGACCCAGAAGGATCATCGAGTCCAACTCAACCCAGCTGATCACCTTGGCTAATGTTTGAAAATTCAATACTTTCTACAAATCTGCTCCCACATGACTTAGGTGGTCAGTGTCTTGCTGCTGGTGACAGAGAAGCAGAGAGCAGGTGGCAGGTGACCAGCCTGAAGAAGCTTTAGGGGAAGTCTCCACCCTACCAGAAGCAATACTGACATGTTTGAAAGGAGTTGAAATGCTGGATTTCGATTTATAATTTATCCAGCTGCAGTGAAATGTCCTGAAACCTCAGATATGACCCTTAATAAAAAAAAAACCTTAAATCCCAATTTTTATCCTCTCAAAGACATTGTAGTTCAACTGCTCTGGTATTGCAACACAGTGGGTGGCAATTTGCCTCCAGACACATTCAGGGAAACTCCAGTAAATTAAGTTGGGAATTGAAATGACCCAAAGGAATTAAAAATTCCTCCCCTTGTTCTTGGTTTCCTCCCCTCCAGATAAACTTTTTAAAACTGAAAATATGAGGTTTATCCACATTTTTCCAAGTGTCTTTAAGTTCACTCCTCGCCTCCTCCTGCTGTCAGGGGTGAACCAGGAGGGCCCTGCCTGGCTGTGCAGCACCAAGCCCACCCAATCCCACTGGGATAATTCTGGCTCACAAGGAGCCCCTGGGACACACCTGAAGATGGGATCAAATCCTGTAACTGCTTCTCCACATCTCATCTCCAAACAGCGCAGGAGGAGAGCAAAAATTATGCAGTGGATGTATGGCTGGAAACCAGAACTTAATTAGGTTTGTATGGACACAAGGTAACAACACACTTGATTAATTCTAGGGGATAAAGGAACCTCTCTCATTCCTTTCAGCTACTGAAAAGGTTTAAAAGGGGAACGAGTTAAATTGATGCTTGGTGTACATTTCCATCTGTCTTGCAGATCTTTTGCAAAAGCCTTGAATTCCTACTGCAGTTTTAATCCAGATAATCTGCACTCCAGTAGATCCTACAGCATTAGGGATCACATTGTTCTTTTGTAGAAGATTTAGTTGATTAATAATACCTCTGCCTTAGACATGAGGTCCACTTTACACCCCCCTTCCCTCCCCAATTTTTGCACATATTGTATCCTCTAGGTAACATCCAGGGGCCACATGAGGCACAAGGCCATGATTGCTTGGATGTGCCTCCCTTGCCAGCCCTTAATGTGAAACTTTGACCATATAACCCAGGGCTTATTCATGGGGAGAGTTATACAAGCCCAGTACAAGTCCACTGCATCAGAACAGTCATCCTTTCCAAAGCAATCTTCTTCAAATTGCTCCTTACTGCAAAGACAGCCATGTAGATGTGACTCCATAAGTGAAAAGTTTCATCATTGTGAGACATTATGAAGCTCTACAAGAAAAGAGTATCAGTCAATTAGGAAAATTCCTTAGCATGGTGTGTCTGAGTGTGAGGACAGAGCAAGTGTGGGAGGTAGGGATGCTTGGATTTCTTCAGGATGGCATAAAGGAGCTTCAAGCTGCACTTTGGTTTTGGTTCATGCTAAATCAAAGGGTGGTGGCTTCCTTGACCACAGTAATTCAGAGAGGCCTCAAATCAGTTCAGGTTAAATCGATTTTTCTCATTATTGCTTCTCTCTTTCAGGTTCTTTTACCTTCTGCCAGCTCACTTCCTCCCTCCTGGTCTTCCTGCTCCACCTCCTTCCCTCCCATGCTGCCAAAATACTGCCATTGGCAACAGCCCTTCCTAACTAAACAAATCAAAAATATCCCCATCAAGCAAAAGAGCAATGACTCAAATCTTGTCCCCTTCTCTCACTCCCCAGCCTGGACCTTTTCTTCTCCTCTTGTCTATCCTCACTCACTCCTTCTGACAGTTGGCACTTTGAGACAGGGAATCTGGAAAGTGCCTCTTGTTTTGCCAGTTTGCACCCTTAGGACCATTATGGAATTTAGTAGAACACGTTTTACTTACTAGTCGAAAGAACATCACGAAGGCCAGTGGTGGAAACACAGGAACCACATTAAAGACATAGTAAAACACTCCATGATAGTCACTGATCATATAGGCAGCATAATTCACCTGGAATAATGCAGAAGTATTTCCAATATCAATGTATTATTGCTAAAACACAGGTTCCTTGTTGTGGATTTGGGTTATTCTGCTGAATATTGAGGTATTTGAAATGAAGCCTCAAATGTCAACACTTGCAAACCAAACACTTCAGAGTGAAGATGCTCTTCACTTACCACAATGAAGATCAAAACCCAAATGTAACGATTGCTTCGTCTCCTGCGAAACTTGAAGGCAATTAAATAGACAAGGAGGACAAGAGATGCTCCATAACCAATGATGCAAATGATCTGGAGAGAGAGATCGGGGTCAGTGACACAAAGGGCCATGGGGACACATGGACACCTGCCCAGAGCACAGCATTTGGAATAAAACAATTAAAGCAAAATACCCCCGGGAAGTGAGGGAGTGGGATTTGTGTCTGTCTGTTTTCCTGCATGCAAAGTGCTCACCAGGAGCAGGAAGCTGTCAGCCTGCAAGGGACAGGCACGGGTGACGAGCACCAAGATCCCAAACATGAGAGAGAAGAGGATCCAGGAGAGTGGGATGTCCACCAGTGCCTGCCCACACCAGTATGCTGAGGGGAAGAGCCCTGCGTGCCGGAGCTGGGAGCGAGCCTGGAGCTGCAAATGAGGACAGGGAGCTGAGTTAGAAGAGTCTAAAACACCATTCCTGCTCCTCCTCCTTCTCTATTCCCTTGCTCCTCCCTTTCCTAGCTGAGCCTTCCTCTCCTTCCCAAGTACATACAAGTCTTAGTTCCACTATTGTTTCAAACCACATCATTTCTAAAAAGGAAAAAAAAAAATCATTCCTATCTCAAAATCTTTATTAACATCCAAATTATTCCAAGCCCCAGCTGATTCCCTGGGATGCAGAGAAATGTATTTGGTACAACATTGTGCTCATATGGCTGTATTTCTTCTAACATCCTACCTAGAATTCATAGAATCACAGAATGGTTTGGGTTGGAAGGGACATTAAAGATCATCCCAACCCCCACTGCCATGGGCAGGGACACCTTCCACCAGCCCAGGTTACTCCAATCCCCATCCAGCCTGGCCTTGAACACTTCCAAGGATGGGGCAGCCACAGCTTCTCTGGGCACCCTGTGCCAGGGTCTCACCCCGGTACATAACAGCTCTCCAGAGATACTGAATTTACATTCAATTCTTGGGTAAGACCATCTACAGCCTGTGCTCTTTACCTTGTAGTCCTCCGTGCTGCTCACTGCAAAGAGAGGAGGCAAACCAGCAGCCAAAAGCAGCAGGTAGTCGAAGCAGTTGAAGAAAATATAGTTCTTTATATCTGGGGTTTGTAGCTGTGGAGAGAAACTCAGGGTCACCCACAATCCACAGCTGCCCAGGGAAAATCTGGCTCATAGGATGGTAGAACAGGCAAGTGAGTAAGAACACTAATGATAACTTGTGTTTAAAAACAGAAAACAAGGGGGGGGAAAAAGGCATTTGGCTTCTTAGAATTTGCAGAAAGTACTTGGATTACTATAAATTGTTGAGGATAGAGGCCAGCTTTTTGGGGCTGATTCTTGCAAAATGGATGTTGGAGAAAGGCAAAGTTTGCAAGTATCACTGTTGTATTTGACCATATTCATCCTCTTGGAGGGGTTTGGGTTGGAGGGGACCTTAAAGATCTTCTTGTCCCAATCCCCTGCCATGGGCAGGGACACCTCCCACCAGCCCAGGTTGCTCCAAGCCCTGTCCAACTTGGTCTTGGACACTCCCAGGGATGGGGCAGCCACAGCTTCTCTGGCCAACCTGTGCCAGGGCCTGCCCACTCTCACAGGGAAGAATTTCTTCCTAATATCCAATCTAAACCTACTGTCTGCCAGTTTGAAGCCAATCCCCCTTGTTTTGTCACTCCAGGCTCTTGTAAACAGTCTCTCTCCATCTTCCCTGCAGGTTCCCTTCAGGTACTGGAAGGCCACGGCAGTGAAACCCTACCGAGCTCTTAAAAACCAAAGAAGAGGCTGCCATGGAACACCCCCAGGAAGTGGCAGCAACCAACCCTTGGAACTTGCTGCCTCAGCCAGGTTTCCAACCTGCACAGTCCTCCTCACTTCACCAGTTCAGTTTGTCCTGCCC
>JAOXXN010000230.1:9799007-9809622 GCA_026770055.1 Myrmophylax atrothorax
AGTCCAGGGGAACTACAACTTAACTAATTGTGTGATTTATGGGGAAATTTAAAGCTTAAGCAATTCTGGGCTCTACCACTAAGTCCAGACTGCCCCTTTTACCACAGCTTTTAAACATTTTCCACCTACTGCTTTGCTTCTAAACATCTCTACCAGTATTTATTTCCCTAAGTGACTCCAGGGAATGATCAACTCCTTTGGGAAGCACCCAAGGAGGGCAGGGAGAGCTCCTGTACTCACATGGCCCTGAGGAACTTCCCATCGTGCTTCAGTTTTAAGAGGCGAACTCTCATCACAGCACACACTTGTTGCCTCCAGAGCACCATCCCATTCCCTGGCAGGATCCCCTGCTTGGAAAACACCGGGAGGTTTTGGTCCTTCTCCTCAAGGTCTCCATCTCCTGTGTGTTAGACATGCCATTATCCACAAACAGCTTTCAAAGGACACATTTTGATCACAATCCATCAACAGGGATCTTCTGTTTGCAACAGAGGAATGTTTTTGCTTTTTGAAGTTCAGACAAGACACGAGGGCAGAGAAAAGGGGCTGTAATTTATCCAGAGTATTATTTACATTGGTGAATTCAGACTGGCTGAACCTGGGCTCATATGGCAGCACATCCAACATCTTCACTGGCCTTGTGAAATGCCTTCTTCCCAGTTTATCATTTCCCACTTCCTGGTCTGGGCAGTGTAACCCTTCAAAGGCAAATGCCCTTCCAACCTCAGCTGTCAGTCTTCAATTCTTGTGCTTAAAAGCCTGTGGTAAGTTAAGACTGAACCATCCAGATTCCAACAAGATATTCTGCACTACAAGAAAGTGGGCTGCAGCTGCCACTCTAGACCTACCAAAGCTCATATTTAACAGACACTCTTTAGATATTTAATTAAAACATACATATGTATGAAAACTTGATCATGGCACACTTGCAAACTGGAGTCAATGCTTTACCTTCTCCATCGATGGCTTCCTCACCCTCCAGCTTCAGGAAAACATCTTCCAGGGTTGTCCTGGTAACCTCATAATTAACAACTCCCTGCAAGAGGCTGCTCTCGAGGTGGCTGAACAGATCTGCAGGACAGGAACAACCAGGCTCAGCCCAGTGGCCAAGGCTGGGCACAAACTCAGACTGGCACTGGAGGGATGTTGGACATTCCAGGAATCACAGCGTTAATCTCCACAGCTTAAAAAGCCACCCCAAAATTACTGTGTTCTTTACAGGCAGGTAGTGGAAAATTCAGAGATTTTAATTAACATGGGCCATCCTGAAAGCAAAGGAGACTCAGTGGATTTTAGTTTGGAGATTAGTTTGTCAATTTTCTTTTGTTCATCTGCATTATTAATATTAATATCTGCACTGGAGTCTTTCTGTAAGACTGATGTTGGTGCAGCTTCCAAATCCCACTCAGTATGGACCAGGGACCCTTCACAGCAACTTTGCTTTCTGCCTTTCCCACCACTTGTCTTCCCCGGAAAACCCTGGCAAAACAACAGGTTTGCTTACCCGGGAAGCTGTCAGTGTTTTCCAGAGGCAGCAAATAACACAGCTCATCCCTCTTCTTCCCTTTGAGCATGGCATCAGGGATGTACTGTCTGACCAGGGATGAGATCAGCTCTGGGTCACACAGGTCATTTATGTGCACGCTGTTTGTGTCAAAAAACCCATTGTTATAATGTTAAATGAGATAAAAACCTTGCTTTAAATCCAAAGTCAGCACTGATTCTTCAAGCCATAGGGAAAACTTCAAAAGTGGGCAGCATTTCAGTGGGAATTTTCATAGCTGTCTACACTGCCCCTGCTTTTGCCATGTATGCAAGAAATAGTTGAGGCTGAGAGTAATGATCCTGGCCAACTGCTAAAGCAAGAACACAGACATTGAAATCCAAAGGAAAAAAAGCTGTTGCACATCACTCTGGCACTGCAGATCTCCCCACTCTGCCCCCCTTTCTGTAAAGGAGATTGCAAAGTCATTGCAGGATTGGGTTCCAAAGAAAAGCTTGTTGTCCAAAGCAGGGTGTTTTTGGCACCCTCCAAAGTCTCTTAGAATGAATTGCTGAGATTCCCAGTACTCTGCATAGAAGCTCTACAGAAACCCAGACCCTCTACAAGAAAATACGAGAATTTTCTACAAGAAAATACAAGAAGCTTTTCTCAACAAGAGTGATGACCAAAAGAAAAGGATTTACCTTAAGTGGTAGCCAATTCCCCATTTTCTCTTCAAGTACAGAGATGAGCCAACACTCTGTAATTTCCCATTGGAGAGGAAAGCTTTGCGATCTAAGGGAGTAGAAAATAAAGGATTTAGGGGGATTTACAGGAGTTGCAGTGCACTGACCTCACCCTGCTCCTTCTCAACTCGACAGACACATTAATAAAAAATTAGGAGGAGTAAAACCAGCCCAGTGCTAAAGGTCTTTTTTGCTTCTGAAACCACTGGCTCTCTGCTAAGCCTCAAGGTTACCCTTTTATTCCTGCATTCTTCTGGGCTCCTGGAGAGTTTCCCACAGAGCACAGGGACAATAAGGAAAGATATTAATTCAAACAATAGTACTAATGTGGGTGCTGCCAGTGACAAATCCAGGTAACATGGAAGTGCTTTCTCCTGAGGAAGTGCTTGAGAAGGTCTTAGAGGGGCACATCAGTCAAGGTTTAGCCTCTGCTCAGCCTGGGTTGGGTGGGCTATGAGGCAAAACCTGCCCAGTGAGCACTGTGTGCATCATGATTGGACCCACGAGTGGGTTCTACAATGGAAAACTGTCCTTTGCAAACACAAAACGTGCAAATTTGGCTCACCAGCATGAGCATCAGCCTCCTCCATGCACTGGGTTGTGAAGAGTGTCACGTGTCCAGCCTGGCGTTCCCTCAGGAGGCTCCACACGTGGTGCCTGGAACAGGGATCCAGCCCAGCTGTTGGCTCATCCAAAAGCAACACCTGCAAAGGCCAACAAGATCAGAGCTCCGTGTCCAAGCCACGTTTCCATGGCTCCCTTCCATGTTTACATCACCTCATTTCATGCTTTTGATGATCTCACTCAAAGAATAAAAGGCATCCTCAAATATCAGCCATTTGCATTGCTCTTTCTCCTATTACAGTATCACAACCCTTTTAATTGCAAATGTGGTTCTCATTGAAGAGGGTTCCTCTATCCTTCCAGTAAGTGAATGAGTAGGTCAGTGGCTTTGGAATGCCAGGGGGACATTACAAGTGCCTCTGTGCCAAGCCAAAATGCAAAGCCATGTGCTAAACCACTACACATTCCATGTGTATAAATCAGACTGGTCCCTACCTGGGGATTCCCTAAAATTGCAATTCCAAGGGACAGTTTTCTTTTTTGTCCCCCACTCAGAGCATCGGCACAAACGTTCTGAAGGTCAGTGAGGTCCAACATCACGAGAACTTTCTGCACCTGGGTAAAGCACCAAGACAAGGGTCAGATTTCCAAATTACTGGTCACATTTTAATTCCTAAGTGGCTACACACACTACAGAAGAGGAAGACTTCGAGATTTCAAACTTACCTGCTTTAAATGGCTTTGCTTGGAGTTAAATACTGCAAATGCAAGTTCTAACTCATGACACAAGGACAAGAAAGAATTGAAAAACCACTTCACCCCTTAATTAGGGTTATTCTCTCTTTCACAGAACAAGATGCTGGTGTTAATCTTTTATAAATAGAGCATAAACTGACCAAGATGCCAAAAAGGAGGAGTCAGTGGCTGACAAGCACATACCAACCTCTTGCTCTACTTCCTTCCTCTCAGTCCCCTTGATGTGGGCAAAAGTTTGCAGGTTTTCCTTCACCGTTAAGGCTTCAAAATGTAAATTCAGTTGGGGGCAAATCCCAACCATTGCCTGAATTCCTTCCCTGTCCAGTATTTCAGAAACATTGTAGTTGTATATCATGGCAGAACCTGCACAGGGGAAAGAATGAGACATTTCATCCTGTACAGTATTTCCCAGTTACAAGGAGAAGGCAGACTGGTTTGTGTTCATACCTTTGACATTAATTCCAGCACGATGGATGTTTCTCAAGGGATAAAACAAAGATTTTTTAAAAATTTAAAAAGCAAAATAACTGTGTGGTGCAAAGCTTTAATACCCCTCAAAAATATTTCAGGGCACCAGAACTCTCCCTTGAGACTAAAAACTTATTTCCTATAGGTGTTTTCCTTGGAAAACATCAGGCCATCCAGATGGAGGATTGGGGTTTATTTGCATATTGCCCTCTTCCACTTGAAAAAACAAACAGCTTCTCATCTTCAGCATTCAGGTCCATGATCTTACCTGCTGAGGGCTTGGAAAAGCCACTGAGCACATTTAAAAGAGCAGTTTTCCCAGCTCCACTGTGACCAAGCAATGCAGTGATTTGGCCTTCATAGATATTTAAGGACAAACCTGGGACAGAAGCAGAACATCAGGATGGAAGTTGGTGAGAAATGGACTTGTACCTGCAGCCTGTGGCCACAAATGACAGAGGAGTGACATTTTCTGAAGCTGAGAGGCAAAACCAAAGGTCCCAAAGCCCAAAAGTTAGGACGAAGCTTAGTGAGGAACTTGTTGTCAAGTCTTGATTGAATTCACTTCAATTACTACATTAATTAAGTTAATTGTATTAACTGAAGTATTTAAATATTTTTGCCTCACTTTTCTAAGAGGTTCATAACCTTTTATTTCAGTGAGTGGTTCCAGAGAGTGTCCACAGGAAGAGAAGAGCTCACAGCTTTTCCAGTGTGGGAGATTTCAACAGTTATTTCAAAGCAACCAGGCTTTGCTACCTCATTTTCTTAAAAAAAAATAAATTTGTCTTTCTGTGGGTTGTTTGGGTTTGGTTTGTTGGATTTTTTTACTCAATATAGACATTTGGAACCATATTGATATTTTTCACATTTTTTGTTTTTGATATTTTCACTTGGAGTTCCTGTTCCACAAAGGCATTTAACAAACCCCCCACAGCTCTGCTATGACTATGGCAACTATTTGCATTGGCAAATGCTTGGAGAGCTGAGCTCAGGCAGATCTGGCTACAGCCAGGGACCAGAATAACCCAAGGGTTTTTTTCCCCAAACATTTTGAAAGGGAGGTTTGAGAGGGTTTTTTTAGAGTGGCTCATCCCTGAAAACCCCACAGCTTTTAAGGAGACTTCTGCTGCTGCAGAAAGTAATAAACAGTGATTTTCCCAGAGGGAAGAACAGGGAGATAACAAACAACCTGGTAGAAATTTGCCACTAATTTAGCCCAGCACAAATAACCATTGCACAATGGGATTTAACAGCACCAGAGGCAGAACTCGGTACAGCCAGTACATTTCAGAGCACTTTGAGATCTTATCTAGGGAAAAGTGAATAAAAGAACTACAAAATCTCTTCTTACCCTTTAAAGCTTCGATGCTCTGGCCCTTCTTCTTGTATATTTTTTTAATATTGTTGAGTCTAAAGGAAAGGTAAGCAAGCCATTACTATGGAATCTCACAATTTGGGAGTTTTTCCTCAAAATAATCTTTGAAACTATGGGAAGAATATTTCCCAACCTCCACCTCAAACTGGTCCTGTTCATTCTGAAGGAATCCCTTTTTGCAATTCATTTCTTGTACCTCCAAAGCAGAATTAACAACTGTGCTTTTCCAAAAGCTGTTTAAAAGGTTTCAAAGCCAAACTCCCTGGACATGCAGTGAATGAAGCAGGAGGCCCTTGGGAATGAGATAGCACGTGATTACCTAATTAAAAGTGATGATTTAGCTGTTATTTGAGCAGATTTGTGTTTGTTTTCTGGTAACAAGCAACAGGCAGCAGCAGCAAAAAGCCCAAGTAGCCCTGGCAGGATGCACAAAGCAGTGTTTTACTCCCCACACTCCACCAGCATTGTGCTTAAAGGGCACAGAATGGGCTGAGTTGGAAGGGACCCACAAGGATCATCAAGTCCAATCCTCAGCCCTGCACAGGGTGATGGTGAAGGGGAACAGAATCACTGCTGATGCTGTGCAGGGAGGAAAGTGCAAGGCAGCAAGTTGGTCACTGGTTTGGAGGATGGAACACATCCAATAAATATTCAAATCCAGCTCTGGAGCAGAACAACACACCGAACAAACCCTCCCTTTCACATGTTTGCCATTAGCCTTACCCATACATGTCAGATGACTCAGTCTAACATTCACCTCTCTAGAGCCAAGTACTCTGTGTGGAGCTGCATTTCCCAGGACTCCTCACCTGATTGCTTCCTTCCCACCAAAGCCTGGAGGCATCGGCTCGGCGTTGCTGCTGGGAACGGGCACGTGGTTGCTCTCGCTGCCACCTCGCATGCCCACATACCCACTGCTGGGCTTCACCCAGTAGGATGGCCTCAGGAAGAAGGCAGGAGGGTGTGGCACCCCGTACTTGCCTATAATTCAGAGACAGAGAAGGTGAAATATCCACTCCGAACTGTCCAGCTGCCACTTTCTCAGCAGTTGCACAGTGTGGACTCTCAGCAGAGTGAAAGAATTGATAAATTCTGCAGTTTAAGTTGTCTGCTCATCCATGTCTGTAAATGCAGGTGTGGAATAACCCCAGCAAAGACCCTGCTTGCACCCTCTTTGGTACAAAAGCATCAGGTCAAGTCAACATCCTTCCAAGCCCAGAGGTCAGGGATGTCAGAGCAGGATCTCATGGACTCACTCCAGGGTTTACCATTCCTTTTGAAGCCTTTTTTGGAGGCAGGGCCAAACAAGGCAACAAACAACACACCCAGACTCTGGGCAAACAGGTTTCTTCCCAACCATTAATTTCCTGGGAAATACCATAAATCCCATTTTCATCCCCTGCTGTCAAGGCTGTTAAGATGCCCTTCCACAGCTTGAGCAGCTCACTACTGGGACACCTTTTTTTTGCTCCATTTGGACTACAGTTTCTTCTCATCCCACCACCCCTTTGGTAGCTCTCCCCCTACAAGGGGAGAGAGTTACAGAAGAAAAAACAAGGAAATTTGCATTTTTTTCTTTCACATTTCCACTTACCAGGCAAAACCTTGTCGAAGTAGATGGCCAGCAGGAAATACAAGATGCTGTCAAGGCTCAGTATGAGGTACAGGTGATAGAGAGGGTACAGCTCTGGGTTAAAGGGTGGCCCATGTTTTTCTAATTTTACCATCTAGAGAAGGGGGGGAAAAAAGCACAATGTGGCACTTCCTTTGGCCAAAACTACTACATGCAAACTACTGCTGTGTCATCACAACCGTTTTCACTGACAACCCAAGTCCACTCACGATCACGATGCTGTTACTAAGCAGGCAAAGGCTTTATTATGACCACAAGCACCAGAAATGCTTCAGTAAGCTGATTTCCAGCCTGTGCAGAAGTTTCCCCAGCAGGCTGATGCACGTGGTGTTTGCTAAGGCAGCACTGCCAGGGACCACAGTTCTTGCAGATCTTGGTGCCCACCACACACTTCCCAATGCTGGACTAATTCATAGAGATTTCCACTTATTGAGTATGAAGAGGCAGTAAAATTCATGATGCAGCTGACTCTCCAACCATCCTTATCATTAATTAGGATGGAGTTTTTGGAGTCAAGTTTCCAAAGCATTTAGAGCAGAAGGGGGTGACTGGATAGTTCTGCCAGTACAAACTGGGGCTGGCAGGTCCTGCAGGAGGATTGCTGTGGCCTGGACTCACACGGTGCCCTGGCTTTAGGCTGGACTTACTGTGGAGAGGCCAGATGAGAAGGCAAAAGGACTGAAGAGATTTAAAATCCATCCTGAAGATGGTGGCAAAACGTCCAACAGTGTCAAAAACCCCACTGAGCCCAAGAGGATGTGCAGGAGAAATCCCACAAAACTGGTAATGTTTGGCTGCTTCAACAACGAGCTGATCATGAAAGTGAAGTGGATCTGCAGCAGAGAAAACCAGGAGTTAGCAGGATGGCAATTAAACAAACTACATGAGAACAGGAGCAGAATTAGAGACCCAGCTGAGTTTCTGTTGTCCCCTGCAGATGCAAATGGCACATCACAAGGTTTCCATCATTTAGCAGATGGGTCTGAGGGGCAGGACAGGTTTATACAGACAGACAAATCACTCCCAGCCTGGTGTTAGCACCTCTCTTTACTCTGATTTCAAGTCAGAATCTCCCAAAATGTAATGGGAGTGGTATATTAAAAAAAATCAAAATAAAATGCAGGTATATGACATGTGTTTATACATATAAATATATAAATTATGAAAATTATAACAATAAATTCCAACAGTGAGGAATTTTTGTTACTTTCTCATATAACACCCAGCCCCAGAGAACTCTGCAGTCTTCAGATATTTTAATTTTAATTAAATTTTAATTTATTTTTTTTTAACTTTCAGATATTTTAATTAAGAAATAGGGAAAAAAAGCTGCATCATTTAAGAAGGCAAAACCAGACTTACACATGCCATGCCATAAAGGAAATAAAAAAAATACAGTTCTGAGAAGCTTTGACTATCCAAAACATCTGTCAGCGTGATCAGTGCCAGCAGACTGGCTGATATGGAGACGTACACAGTGTACAGCAAACTCCAGGATAACCTGCAAAGGAAGGCACAGCTGGTTTTGGCCCTGAACAGGACACAGTCTATAATTCAAATCCTTCAGAATTCCAAATACACATCAATTTACAGCTTCCAGACTGGAAAGGTGCAAATATCTCAGAATCAAAGGGTTGGAAGGGACCACAGAGCATCATCTGGTCCCACCTCCCTGCTTGGGCAGGGTTATCCCAGAGCATGTGGCACAGGATTGTGTCCAGATGGGTCTGGAATATCTCCAGTGAGGGAGACTCCACACCCTCTGTGGGCAACCTGTCCTAGTGCGTGGTCAGGTTCTTCCTCATGTTCAGTTGCTGCACCTCCCCAAACCTCTGCAGATGCACCGATGCCAGCACAGAGAGACAGAGCACCTGCAGCCAGGACCTCTTATCTGGGTGCTTTTCCTAATGATGTGAAGCACTTGGATTTGGAGGCCTCTTTGGACTGTCCCTGTGTCCCTCCTGTGCTTCATCACCAGCAGTTTTCTCCAAAATCTGTTTCTGCCCTTTTTGTGTTCTCTGTGTGAACCCACTGGTGCTCTGGAGGCAAACAACACCTCAAGCCCAAGAGCCTCCCTACACACCCCCTGCCACATGAGGAGTGCTCTTCCCACCTTTGGGGGAGCAGAGCAGAGCTGGGCACAACAAACAGCAACAACGGACTTGGAAACGGAGGTTCTCCAGCACATACAATCATGGGGTGGTTTGGGTTGGAAGAGACCTCAAAGATCACCTAATTCCACCTTCCTTCCATGGGCGGGGACTCCTTCCCACCGGACAAGGTTGCTCCAAGCCCCTCTGTACATGCTACATACATTAGACAGTATAACCTCTGTCATCACCCAGTGACTGTCTTACCAGAAGGCAATATCCTGCAAACCCATGGCTCTCATCAAAACCTTGAGCTTCTTCTTCTCCCTTAGAACTTTCACTGACAAAAAGTACATAAATGGGGAGTAGCACAGTATAGCACAGATAATGAACCAAACATAATCCATTCTAAACACAGGTTTCATCATGGGGGATTTCAGGAAAACCCCAGTAATTGACTTCATTTCTTTCCAGACAGAATGGTTGGTTTTCATCTAAAGAAAAGAAATGAGGCATTAATTTCATTTCTGTCATGAAACAGCCAACACCAGAACAAACAGGTTTTTATAAGCATTAAACCCATTATTTTGTCAACAATAAGCTTGTGTTTATAAATGGCAAATAACCAATATTTAGTAGCTTTTTGGACTCTCTTGCAAAAACCACTAACAACTGCCTCGAGCCATGAGAATGATCTGTCATTCTTTGAATTTTGAATCACACCCTGTATTTAAGAAA
This sequence comes from Myrmophylax atrothorax, assembly GCA_026770055.1. Lineage (NCBI taxonomy): Eukaryota > Metazoa > Chordata > Aves > Passeriformes > Thamnophilidae > Myrmophylax > Myrmophylax atrothorax. The sequence continues at coordinate 9,808,864 of JAOXXN010000230.1, forward strand.
TTAGTGATTCCAGGAAATCACAGAATCATAGAATCCCAGGCTGGTTTGGGCTGGAAGGGACCTGAAAGCCCATCTCATTCCAATCCCATGCCATGGGCAGGGACACCTTTACCCCTAGATGGGAAAATTAACTGGTTTTGGGGAGGTTGTGTGGGGTTTTTTTCTGCTGTTTAGTTTAGTTTTTTCAAGTTTACAGATAACTCTGAAAAGAATAGCAAACAACTCATTTTCCATCATGATCACTTACTTCTATGACTGCTGCATCAATGCTGGACTGCACTGAGAGGAAACCCTCGTACCAGTATGAAGGAATTTTGCAGTAACTTCCTGCAAAATCCCAGCAGGATTCTGGTGGGGAAAGAAATTTCAGAAAAAAAAAATTTAATCAATACATGTCCATGGTATGTGTATATAAATATTTACATATAAAGTGTGGGGTTGAAAATGACTTTTACCTAAGTGGCAAGAAAACAAGATTTAGTTTTACTCAGCCTTTTATGTTTTAATATGGAGACAGGCTGGGAGAGCTGGGGCTGGTCAGCCTGGAGAAGAGAAGGTTGTGGGGAGACTCCACAGCACCTGCCAGTGTGTGCCAGCAAGGAAGCTGGAGAGGGACTTTTCATCAGGAACTGGAATGACAGGCCAAGGGGGAATGGCTTCCCACTGCCAGAGGGCAGGGTTAGGTGGGATATTGGGAAGGAATCCTTCCCTGTGAGGGTGGGCAGGCCCTGGCACAGGTTGGGCAGAGAAGCTGTGGCT
>JAOXXN010000230.1:9811010-9833107 GCA_026770055.1 Myrmophylax atrothorax
GTTGGGCAGAGAAGCTGTGGCTGCCCCATCCCTGGGAGTGTCCAAGGCCAGGCTGGAGCAACCTGGGCTAGTGGAAGATGTCCCTGCCCGTGACAGGGAGGTTGGGATTGGATGACCTTTGAGATCCCTTCCAACCCAAAGCATTCCATAATTTTGTGTTTCTCTGACTGTGCATAATGTTTGGTTGTTCCCCTCTCCAAAAACAACCCCAAATTTCAATGAATGTCTTTCTGGAGTCATTTAGCACATGCAGCCTCCATCCCTTTGGGGTGGCACAGCAGCCCAGGGATCCAACTCAACAGCTATTACTGTAAAATCAGATTCTGTGGTTTCGTTTGTTCTGTTACCGATGTGATCTGAGACTTCATTTGGAAACACAGCTTTGCCAAACTGGAATCTGAGGCTGTAGGAGAAGTCATCCTTAAAGACAACACCAATAACTTCATAGTCCAAATTCCCTTTGGCTTCCATTTTTTCCACATTTTCCATCTCTTCTATGATTACACCTGTCATTAGAATAAATAATTAATATTAAAAAAAAGAAAAGAGAGAGCAAAACCATCACAGCTAAAACTCTGATGAAAATGGGCATCACCACAATCCATATCCTCAAAAATATTATGGACCAAAGGCTTTTTTCTCTCCCCCACCACAAGTGCTGGTCAGGGCCAGTTCAGACATCACAGATGGAACAAGGATTGAAGAGCAGCATTACCCCTCAGTACTGAATCCGAAGCCACTTTGCCCATTATTCTCCTGGTGGTGTTTGTTCCAGGTGTGTACAGAAGTGTCGTTCCTGTGGCATTAAAGGCTGGATCATCCAACTGCCCCAGGAACTTGTACGGGAATTCTTGCCTTGGGTAACTCCAGATCATGGCTGCTGATTCTCGGAGTACAAGGAGGAAGATCACAGCTGTCACCCATTCCTGGAGGAAAGGAAGGACATGCAGAGGTGAGTTGCAGCCCAAGGATGTGGTGGCATGGGAAGGCTCTTCCAGGACCCTCCCCATGCAGCTCTGCCCAGTCCAGCTCCTCGGAGTGTGGGGACTTTTCTCTGTACATGTGGGAGAGCTGTTCCACAGGTGTGGTGATTTCAAACTAGGAGGAATGTTTCAAGTGAAAAACATGTTTTCTTAGTACCAGAGCCAACGAGGTCTGCTGATAATTTTACACCATCATGATGAATTGGACATTGTGTTCCTCTGTCCAGTGCAGGGTGGGATCAACAACCCAAAGCAACAAGGCAGCTTTGTCCCAAGGCCGTATTGTGCCGGGATATTCCAGTGTCTCAGGAAGAAGGGTAACTGCTGACATTTCCCAGGGAACCACATCACCAGCTGAGGCTTCTCATATCCCCTCCCATAAAAACAATGCCATGTAAAAACACTTTGTAGTGCAAACCTGAATTTCCCCTGGGAAGAGCCAACACTTGCCTGAAAACTTTCTGCCTTCATCCTCCACACCAGAAGAATGTTTTTCCATAGGAGAGCACGGGTTTGCTGAAATATTTTTGAGGCTTTCTTGAATATGCCCTGCATTTTTCCAGCTGAGATGAGAAAGAAAATGATACAATTCATAAAAAAACCAAATTACTGGAAATTAATATATTTGTTTGGATAAACACCACTCCAGAGGAAGCCAGTAACATGCCAAAGGTTGAGAACTTGTCTCCATTTTACAGTTTGGACAATCAAGGTGAAGTTCAATGGAAATAGTGCAAGATCATGGAAGAGACCAGAATGCTGGGTTGGACTCAGGTGCCTCTTCCATGTGGACAGATTCATCTTTCTTCATCCTAAAGAGGCTTTGTAGAGTGAGACAACTGTTCACTTTCTACATTTCACTGTAGAAAGTGAATTTATGTCTTACCTTAGACATGTGGTTTGTTGGCAAATCACTGCTCACCTGCTCTGGTATTGTAACCAGACCCCAAATCATCCCTGTTACACACATGCCCTCTTTCCACCTCGCCCCTGGGGGAAGGCAGCTGTCCCCCAAGAGGCCACCAGAACCACTGGGGAGATCTAAAAGTGGCCTAAAAGAGATGCTGCCACTGTGGCCCTCAAGGAGCCTGGGAAGAGACCAATTTGTTCTGTTTTCCTCCAGATGCTGATGAACTTTGGCTCTAGAGCAGGGCAGCATTAACCCCCCTTGTGTTCCTTTATATCCTTCTAAATACTAAGCAGGGAGTATTTATTGGGGGAATATGTTTAAGGGGAATACTTATTTCAGCTCCAAGTTTAATCACATGGTCAAGCAGCAAATTCCCTGTGCAAGAGCAGCAGCAAGTTCAGAGGGACAGGTCTCACCCCCTGCCCTGGAGGAGAGCAGGGGAGGGAACCTCCCACCGTGGTTTTGTATTTCAACACTTCCAAAAGGCTGAAACCCCAAATCAAAGCAACCTCAAATGCTCAGTGCTCTATTCCCCTTGGACACCACTTCCTGATTTCAAGGGTTGGGCAGCTGGAGTTAATAAATGGTTCTACTACTCTGTTCCCTTCCCTGCTTGCTTTGGGAAGATTTAAATATTTGCCTGCTCTGAGGGCTGTGGATGCAGAATGCCTGTTTACTCTCTGAGTGTTATCACAGGGCTTATCTCCTGCTGCTCTCCTCTCTCCTGTGCTTCCCCACCACAGCCTGCAGTGGAGGTTAAAGGCAAAGAGGAAGAGATTTCTAGGAAAGGTTCCCTTTTTTTCGCTCAGGGCTGAATTTCAGGCACTGTGAACCGAAACGAGCAGCCCAGCCCAGGATGTTTGGGCAGTAAACAAATGTTCATGGTGTTGGGTAACATGGAAAACATGATGGGCTTGTAAAAACTGCACAACAAACAATTCATTTAAAAATGATGGAGCGAATCTAAAACTTTTCAGAAAATTCCAAGGAAGTTTCTACCAGGTTTAATTTAACTTTTTCATGTGGAGTGAGAAGCAAATACCACTGGGAGCCAAATATGAAGGCAGGAATTCAAACAAGTGATGCTGCCCAGTAAAGCTGCATGAACAAAATTAGGAAGAACTTTCAATTAGGTACCTAATAAATACTAGATATTATCAACTTTTAATGAAGTAGCTAATCAACTCATTAGGTAATTATCAACAAGGCAAAAAATACAGGAAAGAGAGAATCCTCTGCAAAATGTGAGGCTCAAAATTTCACATTCAGAAGTCCAAATAAACCTATCAGGAGTTTATCTGGAGGCAACAGTGAGGAGCTTTAGGTCAGTTAAGAGCATCACTTGCCCAACTGGGTGTCTCTGGAGGGGTTTGCTCCTGAGGGCTCATTAAATACACCCAAACTCTTTGCTCTGCAGGAACACACTCTCCAGGTATTGCAGGAACTTCTGCTGGATCCTGTGCTTAACTCTGCTCTACCAAAGTCTACCCCAGAGAGGCAAATACCATATAACCCCTTCATTAATTATTGTCTCAGGGAATTCCTAGTTGGCACCTCCTTAGACTTTTTCCCCCCTCTAATAAAAGTTTAACTTACTGTGATCTAGTTGAAGGTGCCCCTGCTCATTGCAGGGGGGTTAGAAAAGATGTCCTTTAAAAATCCCTTCCACCCCAAAATATTCTATGAGTTGATGGGTTTAACTCCCAATTCAAGCTGCTCCTCAGGAGCCTCTCTGTGCTGGCTGTCAAGGAATCAATGAATGCTGCATCTCCCACTTCCCAGAGGAGCCACAGGTTTTGCAGGAGCCCAGGATGAATCCCTGCACGTGGGGAGTGCAGAGGTGAATGTGCTCTTTCCATACCCTCCTGTTTGCCAGTTTTCTGTGTTTGCATCTGCCCCCAGATAAACACGAGCCAGATCTGAACTGGCTCTACTCTTAAACACACAAACTTTGAAACTGGTTCTTTTCCTACTCTCAACGTGAAAAAACCCAACTCCAAACCTTCCCTTTTATCAAAGCTCAACACTTTAACTCTTAGAGAGAAGTGAAATTGGAGGGTTTGCATTTTTAGATGCCTTTAGTGGTGACAGCAAGGCAGGAGGAGGAGAGTGGAGGGAATGATTATCAGCTGGGAAGACCAAGTGATCAACCTGCAGCCAAAGTACATCCCTGGTGAGAATTAAAACACACACACACAGAGAAAAGCTGAATGTTTTCACTCCTTTCACTCCCTGTTGTGAAACCTAAAATTTGCCAGAGAACAGAGCTGGAAGGTGCAGCTCTTCTGCATTCAGTGTAACACAGTATTAAATAATCAGGGGGAAAACTCATCACCAAACACAGCCCCTGCATGGAAATGCTCTGAGGAGAATTTTTTCATTTCTAATTCTAAATAAATTTTCCCTTGAAAAAAAAAAGAGAGAAATATGAGCCTCCTTACCTGGTGTTGTGTTCTCCATGAGGACCAGGTGTCCCTCAGCTCTGCGGTGGCCGAGCTCCTGGTCCCTTTGCAGCCCCGGCGAGGGCTGAGCCCACAGCCCCGACCGCTGGCCATGCCCTCCCTCTCCAGCCTGACGTCACCCCCTGCAAACGCTCCCAAAACTGGGGTGATGACACAATTGTGAAGCAGGAGCTCCAACCAGCTGGCCCAGAGCCTGGAGATGTTTCCACCACGGTTTGCAGGGTTAGCACAACTCGTGCATCGTGTTCCACCAGGCAGGAATGCCGGGGGCCCTGAGATGGGGTGACTTTGAGCCCCTGAGTGGTAGCAAAGCCACCCTGTCCCTGTCCCAGCTCCTCCAGAGGGAAAACTCTGCTGCTTTCTCCCCATCTTGCTCAAAGCCTGACTCAGCAAATACTCCTTCTTCTGCTGAGGCAACTCTGGCATTTCAGGACCAAGGGGATTTCAGTTCTTCTTTCTCCTTTCCTCATTGTTTTTAGTAATTTTTTTTTCTCAGTTTCCACTCCTTTTAACTGCTTTTCCAGAACTTGCCACACAGCTGGAATCAGGATGGAATGAGCTGGGCTTTTAAAAAACATCTTTCCAATGGATCTGCATTCAAAGCAGGGAGTTGAGGAAACCAGATAAGCCAGGAAACCCCAATGAGCTGGAAGGGCCTGTGGTCTCACGATAATTCAACCAGTCAAAATAATTTGCCTGTCCTGGAACTTCAACAGCTTGAGGACTGTGCACCTGATTTGCAGAGCTGCCCCAAACAAGAGCTGTCTGGTTCTTGTTTAACAAAAGGCTGTAGCTCTGCTGCAGCTGCTGATTTACTCATTTTCAAGGAATGAGCTCATTTAGGAGAGGAGCAGAGTGTTTTCCAGTATCACTTCCCATTGGGCAGTGAGGGACAAACAGGGAAGGCTCCTCTTGACTGCAAAAAAGTCCATTTGAGATGCACTTTACTGAAAACCAGCACATTTCTGACCATGCCCACCGTGTGCTGGCAGCACCCAGCCCTGGGCAGCCCTGGCATGACTGCATGTTTGCTACAGAAAAGGCTTTTGAACATAAAAATAACACTGCTCTGAGCACAACTTGGGGTTCCCCATCCTGTGCCCTGGGAGTGGCTCTGCTGCTGGACCCCAGACCAAGGAAACCCCTGAGGACTCCACTGAAAGGCAGCAGGAGAACACACGGAGTCTCAAAATACCAGTAATTAAATCCCCAGGCAGATGATCCACAGGATTTCAGGGAAGAGAACTTGGGACCACCCTTTGCATCTGCCAGGAGGAGGAGAGGAGCTTGGAATGGAGCCAGATCCTTCCAGGGGGACATGCTGAGCTGAGCCTTGCAGGAAAAAGGAACAGCAAGAGCTCCGGGAAAACCTTATCAAAGAGAAATTCTGCATGTTCAGTCAGGGACTTTCTGAAGAGCTCTTAAAGGCAGCATTCTAAGGGAAGGAATTAAGTTTACAGCTTCTTCTTTGGGAAAAAAATAAAATACATGGCACACTGCCCTTACACAGCCTTAAAGACAAGGATGAAATTCTGGGAACTGTCACCAAACTGAGATTGGATTTCTTTGGGGTTTTCCTCCCCACTGAGAGGTCTGGGGAGCACAAATCCCTTTGTTTGCTACACCCTTCACTGACCCACAGGGCTGGAGATGACCTCCTCCTCTTCCTCAGCAGGGCCACTCTGGGGAGCCACCCCAGGAGCAGCCAGTGTCCTCCAGCCCTGCAGACCACGATTCCATGTCCCACCTTCAGTCAAACCTCCCCCTTTCACTGCCCCTCAGCCCAGGGCCAGCACCCACCCAGTGAGTTGGCCTTGGGCTCAGCCCCAACCAGAAAAATGACTCCTTTTTCTTTCAGAGGGGTTAATTTTCCCGAGGCTGGAGGTGCTTCATGCCTGCAGATGCAGGATGTGCCGTGCCAGCAGCGTGTGCAGCTGCCGGGGGGTCGCTGCTACCCCAAGTTGGGTGGAATTAATCCAGCTGCAAAGTGCAATACAACCACCAGAGGTTGAATCCCAAGTGTTGCAATACTGAAAAATTCCCCAACTTCACTTAAAAGATGCAGCCTGACCTTCCCAGCCATGCCAAGAGCTGGGTCCCCCACGCTCTGCCCGAGCCCACTCACCTGAAGCCCAAGAACAGCCAAAGCTTTTGATAACAAGCCCTTTGTTTCTACCACAGCAAAACATCCATACAACAGAAAGCCAAGCATTTAACAATCCAATCCATCTTTATTCTGGTAGTACTTTCTGCTGGGAAAGGAAAATCCTCACCTTTACAAGTACAGCCAAGTGGTAAAAGAAAGGCAAGTGTATAAAATGAACTGCACGTGGTTCAACATCGGGAGGAGCATCACAAAAGTGGCACCTTTAGACCCAACACCTTCTGCTACCAAAGTTCTGGATGTTGGCTATGCAATAGACTTCACTTACTATACAGAGATATTTGTAAATAAGGACTTTTCTTCATAATGTAAACAAAATCAGACAGGTTAAATTCTCCATAGAAAAATACAACCTTGTAACAACACCACAAAGTAAACGTGTTTTCCAAGCTTTGGGTATATCAGCTACTGTCTCACAACAACCCTGCAAGGTAACTAAAGCCTTCACACTTGAGAATGGTGACCCAAAGTGGGTGGATTTGCCCCAAATCCAGCTGCCTGGGCTCCAATTTATCTCCGAGAACACCCGCTGGGTGTGCGTGTTGTACGGCTGGGATTTGGCATAACAGCTGAACAAAGGGACTCAACATCACAGGAATAAAGCTCTTGTGTTTCCAGGGGACTCTGCTTTAATTTTGCACGTGGTTTTGCCTATGCTGGCAATTACAGACACTGGGTGACACTTTGATACACGTCTGGTACAATGCACTACGATGGCAGTGATGGTTTGGGGTGGCATCTCACCCCACACTGACACAAGATGTCAACACGCCACAAAGACCCCACCAAAATGAGCCAAATCCCTTGGCCATGGGCCTGCATAAACACAGTGCCACCACTCCCTGGTTCCCCCAGGATAAACAACAGCACCAAACTCAGCTGACCTGGCTGCTAACCCAAGATTTCACCCATCTGAAAAGTTAGAAGACATGGAACTATCTGAAACAGGATGTTGTCACCCAGACAGTACAGAACTATTTTACAGACTATTAACTCTAAGTTAAAGAAGAAAATTAAAAGAAGACACCAAGGCTCACAGGTCACACTGTACTTCTGTAAGTTCACATGACAAGAACTGATGGACTGATGTGACACTTGGCTGACACACCACTTTACAGAGAGAGACCAAAGTGAGAAACAGGGGATTTGGAGAAGACACCCTGAACTTGGACATGCCTCCATGGAAAAGTACCATCAGACAAAATTCTGGGTCCCACCTTGGCTCCAAATAAAGGAAAATGCTCAGAGAAGCAGGGATAGGGCTGGGAACAATGGGCTGGGTGTCCAGGTGCTAAATGAACACCTGAATTTGAAGCATTTTCTTTTCTGACAGGGAAGGTTCACCCCTAGAAGATTCCACTGGAGCTGCATTTTAGAGGCTGGTGCTTTAATCCCATCCTTTACCTCTCTTTCATTTCCAGGGCACACCAAAACTGGCACAACCAAGGGCGGTGGTTCCGTGGGGAAGCAAGTGGGATGTCCAGGGCTTTCTGCACTGCCCGGGCTCCTATTTTAACTACAAAACTAAAGCTGCACATTTCTATGCAATGTACAGGGACAAAAGAGGAAGCAAAGTGGTACATAAAGAGTTCACATCTCCCTGTGGTGGAATATGAATCTAATGGACACAGGTTTTGGCTCAAACCATTATCAGAGATATTGCACACATTATTGCCTGATAATTACAAACAGCTGGGACACAACTCCACCTTAACTCACTTCTTTGAGTTTTCACAAGAAAAACAAAGGTCTTCTCTAACTTTAATGTGAAGTTACATACGTGGTATGACTTATGAAGCCAATGTCTCGACATAAACACATCTCTGTAGCTGTTCATTGCAGAGCACAATGAACTGGGAGCAATCTTTAACTTCACCTTATAAACTAAAAAAAGTGATGATAGCTTTGCCTTGAAAACCCCCCCCAAAATAATGTATTTTCAACATACATCTGTCATCTCTTAGGCTGAAGGATCACATACCATACCCTTCTTAGTGCTTCTGTGCAAACCAAAGGCACTGCTCCTACAGGTGAGGCTGCGAATTGGGATCATTTTCTTTTGGGTTTTCCAAAGGTGAGGGACAAATTGCCAGGCCAGGACAAAGCCAATGTCATAATAAAGATGGATTAGGCAATACTGGTATGTGTACTTACAAACCCACTGGCAAGGACAATGCAAACATCTCCAAAGGACTGTGCCTGAGAGCAGCTGGCAGGACACACATTGTTACACCCAAGGAAAGAACCGGACTGGTTTTAATGAACACAAGGAGGACTCACATCTCTGCAAACCCCGTGACTCACGCTTACTTCTACCAAGAGGGGGAAGCAACACATCCCCTCTGTCCACCCTGTCACCCCCAGAGCATGCAGGACAAACACCAGTGCCACCCACAGCTGCCAACCTGCAGGAGAAACGGATGGAAGTGCCAACAGTGCCATGTTCTATCTGTAAAGGAACATTTTCACATTGGTCAGACGCCAAGACGAGCTCATGGTGGAATTCAGGGCCCTCTTTGCAGTGATAAAATTACTCTGGAGTGGTTTCCCCCCCCCTCTCTTCCAAGCAGGTGCATCTTCAAAGCATAAGCAGGGATGGATCAGCTGGTGGAGGAGAAGGACCTTGCAGAGCTGTGTCTGCAGGGCACCTTGTGGGACAGGCCAGCTGAGGGCACAGGGCACAGCAAGCCCCTGTGAAGCAGCCCCACGGGGCAGGATGCTCAGTGGTCACTGGGTTTGCTCAGATGCAGGATTTCCTTTCAGACAGCCCAGCCTCTGGCACCCACCTGGCACAGGAGAGCCAAGGGAAGGCAGGTGGGAACTCCTGCACCAGCCACCACCTCCAGGAGACAACCAGCTGTCGTGGCAGTGTCCTCTTGCCCAACACAAACCAGGGAACGGGGGGAGGAGGAATTCCAGGTCAGCCAGAACAACGGTGGGGACACTCCCTGCTACCATGGCATATTCCTAAGGCCAGGGTGGTGGGACACGCTCAGGGCTCCCAAATATCATTCTCCCTGTCCTTCCCAGCTCCCTTGTTTTCCAGGCACATGCCCCAGGGTGTGTGGAGAGGATTTCTGCTGGCACCAACAGGAGCTTCTGAGCAGATCTGGCCACGAGGAGCTCAGAAAATGACCCGGTCCTCCTGTGTCCTCTCCCACCACAAGGTGCTGTTCAGGGTGCCAAAGCTGCTGTCCTCCTCCTCCTGCTCTTTAGCAAGCTCCACAAAAACCTGGAACACATGGAGAGGACACAGATACCCGCCCTGTTCCTTAAAGGTCACAGACAGAACTCAGGCTAAACACCTCATGAGCACTGAAAGTATCGTTTCATCTCCAAGCAAGTGTTTAGTATTTTGGGTTTCTTCTCCTTGCTCGTACCCTCCCACCTCATTCCTTTAGAAAGAGGATGAAAAGGAAGTTGCACCAAACATGCTGAAGGACATTTATCATCAGCAATAACTAATTCAGAATAAGCAATAACAAGCCTCAGCTTCACTCTCCTTTCAACCATGAACAGCAATGCCCATCCTCAGAATAAATCAGAGCAGCTTTCCCATTAATGCCACAAATTTATTTTCCTCCAGTCACTGCAGTTGGCATCGTATTTTTAAAGGAGAAAATGGGAATAAAGAGGAGCAGAACTGGAAATCCCAAATCACTTTGGAAAAGGGGAATTCAGTTTCCCCCAAACACTCAAGCAGGAATCAGCAAAGTGGTCCCAGTGCTTTTGAAAGCCAGACATGGGGGATGAGCTTCCTGCATGGGACCTTTCAGAGAATCATGGAATGGTTTGGATTGAAAGGGACCTTAAAGATCACCTCATCCCACCCGCTGCCATGGGCAGGGACTCCTTCCACCAGCCCAGGTTGCTCCAAGCTGGCCTTGGACAATTCCAGGGCTGGGGCAGCCACAGCTTCTCTGGGCAGCCTGTGCCAGGGCCTGCCCACCCTCAAAGGGGAGAATTTCTTCCCAATATCCCATCTAATCCTTCCCTCTCTCTGAGACCTTCACCTGGCAGGGTTTACCTCCACAAAATATACTTTACATACCTGTTCCAGTGTTGCCTGAGAAAAGCTGTAGTCCTCGATGTTAAAGGCATGTTTTACTGTGAAGAGAATTAATAAGAGCAGATTCAGGGGTACTTTCCAGTCTCTCACAATTGGATTTTAAGCTGGTACAAGTGCTTACTCTTGACTTCACAAGAAACAGAGTGGGGGACAACAGTAATAAAAGAAAAATAAATACATTTGGAGCAGTGAGGCTGCATGGCAAAAATGTCAGTTATGGGAGACAAAAGGATTTCTGTATGTGATCTATGTCAAGTGCTTAATTACCTTCTTCCAGCTTGGAAAAGGAATGGGAAAGCGACTGTACATCTTCTTTAGGAATTTTATATGCCAAAATAGAAGCAAAACTGCAACAAGAAATAGAAGTTTAGCTTCAAGCAAAATTGCTCCAAGTAAAAATACTAATATCCAGTTGAATGGATTTAAACTCATTTTCTGAGGGTTACTCCAGGCATTCTGACTAGTCATGATCCCACAAGACAGAAGGAATGATGCAGCTCCAGGAGACCAGCTGGTTTTTCACCTCAGAGATGCAGGTCCAGATGCATCAGTTGAGATCTCCAGAGACTGTACTATGACTTACATGCTCTTCAACTTAAGATTCAACCATTCCTGTTCTGTTTACTCATGGGATTTGCTGCCTGGAAGTCCCACATTTCTGAGGTTTTTTCCTTTGAGCTCAGGCAGAGGTCACAGATCCCCTGGAACTTTGCACCACACAGCAGTTCCTGCAAGCCAGATTCCAGGACAGGGAGCTGCTCTGCCACACACAGCTGCTGCTGAAAGGGGAACTCCTCTCCATGCAGATCTCCCACATTTGAGGAACACTCCTTACTTGATGCCTGCAGTGCCCTTTAGGACACTCTGCTCAGCAGTCACCGAGCCAAACCCTCGAGTTCATCAGGCAGAAACTCAAAGCTGTTGGTGGAAAACCAACCAGCCCACTCTGAAACTTGGAGATGCCCCAGAGGGGGCTCAGAATTTCTAGGGAAGGACAGTGACTCAGGGCCTGTGATTGCACCCTCTTCCCAGGCCCTGAGCAAGGAGGAAGCTGTCAGGCAACAGCTCTGCACAACTGAGTTTTGCTTCCCCCGTGCCAAACATCTGTGCACGAGCTGCCAGCCCCACCCTGGCAGCCTGGGCTCTGCTGCTCCCCAAACCCTTCCTCTTTTTCTGCTCTGTGTGAACATTTACATTCCCTACTCAGAGCCAAGTTGCTGCTGAGAAATCAGAGGCTTTTATTAATAGCATTTGCTGCATATTCGTCAAACCTCACCTTTCCTGGCGGTTGGCGTTGGGGAAGATGTGCAAAATCTGGCTCTGCAGGTACTCCACCTGCTGTACATCTGCTGTTTCTTTTAATTTCATCTCCAAGAAGTATCCTCTGCCAAATTTACTCTTCAGGTGTTGGACAGTACCTATACACCTGCCAGTTGCAGAGAGAAAATACAAGTTGTACACGTTACACCACACTCAAAGAGCAGCTGAACTTCAAACAGACTCTTTTGGCAGTTTAAATTTTCTCCAACTTTAAGGTACAAAAGAATTGTCTATCTGTATATTCAAAGGAACATATTCTAGTTCCTGGTCTCCCCAGGGGAGGCTCTGGTGGTACCTGAGCTGCCCAGACACCAGGATGGCCACACGGTCACACACAGCATCTGCCTCCTCCATGTAGTGGGTGGTCAGGATTGCTGCCCTCTCCTTGTTTTTAAAGGCTGCTCGAATTGCTCGCCTGCAAAACACAACCAAACCCCACAAAAACCCTGATCAAAACATCTGGCAGGTGACAGCAGGTCCTGGGTTAGCAGGAAAAGAGCACTGTGATGGTCAAACACAAACCCTCTGTTTATGGACTGACACTACTCCCAAGGCAACAATCAGCACCTGAATTTGCCAAAGATGACTCGAGTCTGTACTCCTTGTATTATTTTAAGGGTTTCTTTCAGCTTTCAAGCTTTTAATTCCCAAGCTGTTCTGGGAGAGGACACAGATGCACTGAACCTGGAACTGAGGTTGGGTTGATTCTCCCCATCTTGTGAGACCCCACCTGGATCACTGTGTCCAGCTCTGGGGCTTCCAGCACAGGAGCAGGTGGAGCTGCTGGAGCAAGTCAGAGGAGGCCATGGAAATGCTCCAAAAACTGGAGCCCCTCTGCTCTGGAGACAGGCTGGGAGAGCTGGGAATGTTCACCTGGAGAAGAGAAGGCTCCAGGGAGACCTGAGAGCCCCTTCCAGTGCCTCCAGGAGAGCTGGAGAACAACTTGGGACAGGGGATGGAGGGACAGGACACAGGGAATGGCTTCCCACTGCCAGAGGGCAGGGTTAGAGAGATATTAGAAGAAATTCTTCCCTGTGAAGGTGATGAGGCCCTGACACAGCTGTGGCTGTCCCATTCCTGTTGTGAAAGGTGTCCCTGCCCATGGCAGAGGGTAGAGGGAGATGATCTTTATGGTCCCTTCCAACAGAAACCACTCTCGGATTCCCTGCCTATGGCTCTCCCTAGTGTTAGCACGGACAATGCACACCCAAACCAGGCACATTCCCAAGGAGAAAGGATCCTGGGAAAATGCACACCCAAACCAGGCACATTCCCAAGGAGAAAGGATCCTGTGGCCAGCGTGGCCCCGGGGGCACTCACCACATGTGCTGCTTGGCTTTGGGATCCATCCCGGTGGACGGCTCATCCAGCAGCGTGACCCGGGGGTTGCCCAGCATACTGAGGGCAAAGCACAGCTGGTAGGGAGGCAAAGGGCAGAGTGAGGCCAGGCTGGTGCTGGTGCCCCCCAGCACAGGTGCCAAGGCAGCCCCCATACCTTGCGTTTCAGCCCCACACCCAACTTCTTCGTCGTCTTCTGCAGGTGGTCCTTTAAATCCAGAGCACTTGCAATGCTGTGGAGAGGAAAGAGCAGGTGTGAACAGCTGGGAGGCTGATGGTTCAGCATCCCCCTCGTCACAGTGTACAAACAGTCCCATTTGAAGAGCTCAGTTACAAATATTTGTATATGAAGCATAAAATAAAGCAGAGCAACAAGCAGAACTTGAAATGGGTTCTTCCAAACAAAACCACCCTCTGTCTTGGAGAAGCCTGTGGTGACAGCCCAGAAACAGCTCCAAGTCCAGGATTCCCCATCCCTGCAGCCTCAGCAAAGGTCACTGGTAGGACTTCATAACTTCAAAAAATACATATAAAAATTAGAAACACCAACTGAATTCTGTGTGGCTGAAACTCAATCTCACCTAAAAATTCACATTCGCTGAATTTGTGGAAAGATCCAACTCAACTTCAATGAAGAAGATTGCATTAGGAAAAGTGGGGAAAAAAATCCCCACAAAAAAAAGGCCAAAAAACTAGCAATAAAAAATACTGAAAAAAACCCTAAGAAAAATACAGCTAAACCTTAAGGATTTCTATAACAAACTACTCACCGTTTGATGACTTCCTTAACATCAGACTGACTCATTCCTTTGATAGCACCATAAATTTCAAAGTGTTCCTGCAGGGTAATATCTGGCCAGAGTGGGTTTGTTTGAGGACAGTACCCCACAAATTTCACTGAGTCATCTTCACTGCTCTGCCCCAAAGAATCATCTCCCATCAAAACCTGCGAGGAAAACACACAGACCTTACTCCCAAATAATACAAATTCCCAAACTGTTTGTGTATAGTTTTAGCAGAACACACTTGGGAATGCTTGCAATAATAATAATAAAATACAAATAAAGGTTAATTTGCTATATAACTTGTAGCATGTAACATACTTGCCCACTGGTTGGCTCAATCTCTCCAACGAGCATATTAATTAAGGTGCTTTTCCCAGCTCCATTGGGTCCCAACAAACCCAGAATTTCTCCTAAGGAAAGGAGGACACAAAGCATTGCCCAGGAGGTCAGAAAACTGGATCCAAGAGTTGCTTTTGTACATAAGACAGCTCAACAGCAAGTCACTGAACTCCAACCTTTTTTCACGCAGAGAGAAACATGTTTTGTTGCCACTTTCTTTATTTTTCTCCCCAGAAGAAACTCCTTCCTTTCATCAAACTCCTTGTGCAGGCTGCTGACCAGGATTGCTGGCATCTAGCAGGGAAGAGGGAAGTGGCTGCAGCTCCCAGCAGCTCTGGGAAACCCAAATGTGGGGTTTGGGCAGTGCCTGGGGGGGGCAGAGCTTTACCTCCTCACTTTTGGGGCTGCTCAGGATCTCTTTGACTCGCAGCCTCTCTGCCTTCACATCTTCATCCTCATTCTCCTCGTGTGGGACATCTGGGAACTTCCAGGTTTTGGCTTTTGTTGAGCATTTTCTAAAGGGGGAGAAAACAACACTCAGCTGAGTTTGGCTCAGGGCTTTGTTGCTGAATGCCATTTGTGTTTGCCAAGCCCAGAGGGAAGAGATTCCTGCAGCTCATCTGAGAGCAGAAGGAGCTGTCAAGGACTATCCCTGTGCCACCTTTGTGCTGAGATACTTGTCGGGTTATGGCATCTCTGGCCATGCAATGGGAAAGGCAGTGCCCCTGGTTTTGTACAGGGAACACACTTTAAAAATTCCTGATTTTGCACTGATACAACTTTAAAGGGAAAAAACAACCTATTTCTGCACTTCAGTGCCTGAATTTCAGACAACTAAAGCAAGGAGAACAAATTCTTCAGACACCTGGGATGGAATATAACAGAAGTTACTGTATTTCCTCCATAGCTATGAACTACACACTCCAGTTTCACCACCAGCAGCATCTTTAAAACCAGTTTCTTTGCATTATTACTTTAAAAAATGAGTAGTCAAGAGACACACCTGAAAAAGGGATCCTCTCTGACCGTCCTCCCTCCGTTCTTCAGCTCGAAGCAGCGCAGCAGGAAGAGCCACACGACACACTGCAAATAGGGCTGAACCAGACAAACACCTCCTGGTTACTGCCAGCTCTGCCAGCCCTCCAGGGCTGGTGATCCTCAAAGTGAGGACCCCACCATGTGGTGAGGGACAAAAGGCTCCAGCTCTGCACCACCACAGAAGTGCTGGTGTTGCCAAGAATATTAAATGTATCATTAAACGCTGCTCAGCGGGTCTGAGGGTGCACAACCAAAGTCTGCCTAGATTTAAAGGCAATTATTTGGGGTTTTGGGAGAGATAAGGGATTGTCCCTGCTCTGCAGTTCCTGCTCCATCAGCATGGACCCCCACACCAACCAGAATTAATGGTGGCAGTGTTAATCAGGCCACTGAGGCAGCAGATGCTGAGCTTTACTGACTGTGCTTGTGCTGCAGGAGCTGCAGGCTCAGCAACACCAAGCCCTGGATCAAAGCTTTATGAATAAAGATGTGAACAGAAGGGGCTCCCAGCAGGAGCCAGCAATCCCCCAGGGCCAGGAGGGCAGGGAAGCAAAGTGCCATACTCACAGCCAGCACTGCCACCAGCAGCCGGTCCCACGGGTCGGAGTATCCCCCGCTCTGCCGTTTGCCCTTCCAGGACACCTGAGAATGCAGGAAAAACCAGGCTGAGGTAAGCAATCACCTACCAGGGACTGTGTATTTTATCTCCATCACTCACTTATGGCACTCAAGCACTTTCTGAGCTGTGCAGAGACCCTGATTGCACGAGTCTGACACCAGAACTCCATCCAAACCCCTGGGGCTGCTCCTGGGTTCGACCCACCAAGTCCCAACAAGCCCATGTCCCATCACAGGGTTTGGTCACTCAGAAACACATTGTTTTCCTGTGGGTATCACAGAATCATGGAATGGTTTGGGTTGGAAGGAACCTTAAAGCCCATCTCATTCCAACCCCTGCCACAGGCAGGGACACCTTCCACCAGCCCAGGTCGCTCCAAGCCCTGACCAGCCTGGCCCTGGACACTTCCAGGGATGGGGTAGCCACAGCTGCCCTGGGCAATCTCCCTCACCACCCTCAGAAGGAAGAATTTCTTCCTAATATCTCATCTAAACCTATTCTCTTTCAGTTTAAAAACATCCCCCCTTGTTCTGTCACTACACACCCCTGGAAAACGTCCCTCTCCATCTTTCTCGTAGGTTCCCTCCAGGTACTGGAAGGAAATTCAAGGGAAAACTTGCTACTTTCCTCATTTCAAAACTGAAACACTTTGCTTAACAGGAAAAGGGTGGTTTTATTCCCCAGTAATTGCTATTCTTCACCTGTTAAATGGCTCCAGATGACACATTAAAGACACCCACCCAATCCCAGCCACCTGCAAGTGCTTTCAAGAGGATCCCCTGTGTCTCCTTACCTTTATAAAACAAATCAGACAGCCAATTAGTGGATAAATAGGAATAAAGATGGAGAAGATATAATGCAGGATGGTGGTTATCAGGTAATAGTCCAGAAAAAAGGCCACTTCAGTGACAACTGTGCAGAGCAAGGCTGTCTGTACAAAAGAAAGGGAAAAAAAGGCCATTTACATCCAGTTCAGACTCTCTAAGCACAAGGTCCCTAATTTGAGGCATATTTTTTAAAGCTTTTATCATTTAGGATGTGACAGGAAGACAGAGACATTGGTAAATGTCTCCCATTTGCTGTGCATTAAAGACAGACAGTGAAATAAAACCACTGGGAAGCTGTTGTGGCTTTGGAGATCACCAACCCTCCCAGTTCTGTCAATTCAAGTTACTCACCACTGAAAATATAAATGACCAAAATTCCTTTGTGTTCTGGACTTTTCTAAAGGTGAAGGAGACCACATAAGTGAAGAGCACAACGGAGGGGACGTAACCAATCAGGCAAAAAATCTGCAAGGACACGAAAGGCTTCTCAGCAAAGCAGCAGCAAGAGCTGAATTATCAACTGGGATTACTTTAATGTCACGCATGACTCTGGATTCATCTCTGTCACTTCATTTGATGGATTTTGCTGCCTTGGTGTATTGTTAAAGACACAAATGAAAGAGTTGTGGAGAGGCAGGAACTTGCCTGACTCAGGTAAACTCTTGCCCATTTTTTGTAACACTCCAATAAATGCTGACCCAAAGATTATTGCAAATATTAAGAATTCCAGCTTAGTAATTTTGTGGAAATTAAAACAATGGGAGAAAACCAACCCTGCAGCACACCAGGCACATCCCAAATCTGATTATCTCAGAGCTCCTGATTCCTCTCAATTACAGCCAATCTCAAGGAAAGCCAGCTCTGAATATCAAAGACATGAAGTCTTGTGGTGTCTTCAATTTAATCACATGCTGCAATGCACTGCAGAGATGGGCTGTGCTCAAAGTCACTGTGACCTTGTCATTAGCAGCACGTTGATGCAAACAGAGCAATTATCAGTCAGCAAAGAGCACAAAGCAAGCTGAGAAAGCAGGAGGCAAAAGACAATGGAGGATTTCCTTGGAAAATACTGGTATTTTAAAGCTTCATTTTATTTCATTTCTGAATGAAACTCACAAAATCTGAACAATTTTTTTTTTTTTTGGTGCAGCCTTTGGGTGTTTTCCCTGTAAATCCACTGGAAAAATTCTGCTGAACCACCTAAGAAAAACAAGCCCTTGCAGAAAACAAGGTGACCACAGCACCACTTCCCCACCACACTCACCACAGCCAGGAACTTGCCCACATAGAAGTAAACACCATAATGGAAGGCAAAGAGACTCCCGATCATGAGGACAAGGATGGAGAAGAACAGGGGGAGGTCAACCATGGCTTGGCCAGTCCAGTAGGCAGAGGGATAGAGCCCTGCAATCTTCAGCTGTGTGTAGGCCTTGATCTGCAACAGCAGAAGAAAATACAGTGTTAATTACAGTTTAACACCATGTTAAACTGTCCCGGTGTTACCCAATTAGTGCCAGTTGTAGCTCTTCCAAAATCTGCTCCACCCCAGGCAGCAACAGCAGTCATGTCCATGCTGCCTCTCAGGGCATTATTTCCCCCCAAATCCCAAGATTTTTAACTTCTTGGGTGTCTCTGGGAGTTCTACCTTATGGTTCTCTGCATTGTCCATGGCAAAATAGGGTGGCATTCCAGTGATGATGATCCCCAGTAACACAGCCTCAAAATAGATCTCCAGCCTGAAAATCGTGTCTGGGAGATTCTGCAACATAAATCAAGGTTTCCTCAATGCCAGAATGGGCAGGACCAAAACAGCACTTTAAGAACTGGAATGTTGGAACTGTAAATGCTGAATTCTAAAGACTGAGTAGGTCAAGATCACCTGAGCTGCAGCAGGAAGGAAAATACCCATGAAAGTTCTGGGAGTATTTATATGAGGAATAAATAATAACTGATGACCTCCTAGGGCATTTATCTCCTGTAGCAAGTCCTCTCCTCTCCCAAAGGCCACCCCAGCTCCACACAGGAGGCAGCAGACCCAGAAGTGCAGGTAATCTCTAACAAACCACAACCAATTCATAGGCTCATGGGATGGTTTGGGTTGGAAGGATTCTTGGAGGTCACTTGGCTCCAGCTCCCTGTCATAGGCAGGGACACCCTCCACTAGACCAGGTTGCTCCAACAACTAATTCCCAGCACAAAATATGCCCTTTCCAAGCCCCTTTTCCCTCCACTTCCATAATCTGCAGAGCAAAATCCCAGCACCTTCCACATCCTCTCAAACAGTCCCAACCAGCTTTTCCCTTGGTTTTTGGGGTGTTTCTGCCCTCCCCCTCTCACTCCAGCCATGCTTTGCCACCCACCCCACGGTTCAAGGTGGGGTTTGGGGTTCTGCTCACCTGAATGAAGGGGTTGCTCCAGATCTGGATGCTCTCAGTCACGTTGAAGCTGCGCAGCAGGAGGTTGCTGACAATATTCATCAGAACTGGCAGGGAATGCACCATGGTGCTGTTGAATATGATGGCAAAAACATAATTCTAGGAAGGAAAGTATGTGCTGTATTAATTCTTCTGCATGAAGGGCAATTCCCTGAGAGGGCTCTCCTTAATTAAACCTGAACACTGGGAAAAATCTTTGCATAATTGAGTCTGCTTTGCAGGAAGCTCTGGGCTGCTCAGAGTGATTGTAACACATAACCTAATTCAGGAAAACAGTCATGCTCACAGAGAACAAATTATTTGGAATAAATTCCCAGCATGTTTTATGGAACAGTGACACTATGACAAATGACACTTGAGACAATTACAGTCTGAAAAACAAAACACACAAGGACCCACACTCGGATGTTCTTGCTAATGGATTTAAAAACCACACAGGCAAAAATTTACAGGAGCTGAGGGTTGAACTGGCACACTGATGTGAGCAGTGCCAATGAATTAAATGGGAACGAGAGCCTGAGCTGCAGATTGCAAAGCAGTTCCTTTGCTGGGAATTAAGTCCAACCCCATAGTTCACATCTGCCCGACAGCCCTTCAGTGATCACATGGAAATGAACATGTACCATCCAGCAAACTCATTTTTCTTTACACACGAGAGCACCATGGAGTTACACTTCTGTCAAATTGTGCAATTCAGTCAATACAAAGAAAAAAAAAGATAACATTTTCCTATGCCAGGTCTCCTGTGAAATAAATCATTTCCCTTGGCTTGTTGTGTCCTTGTGGGAAAGAAAGGGGATGGAAGTTTGATTGGCCTACTATAATTATGAAGAACATCTATTTTCCTAATATTTCCATTCTGTTAATACAAGTCCTCTTTGCAGACCTTTGGCATAAGCAATACTATGTAATATTCTTTGGTTCTATGACTCAACAGGTGCCTTTCAGGTAAGAGTATCACAAACCAGCCCCTCCCAGCTGCTTGAGGGCCCTCTGGGACACGACTCAGCCAGGCTGTCCATCCTACCTGTCTGGATTCCAGGGAAAACACGTTTAAGGCTGCACTGTGAGGTGCAGCTGAGACATAATCACTGTCATTGAACATCTCCAGGAGGATGTTCATGCTCCCAAGGGAGTGGACAATGTCATCGATATCCGATTCTGGTGAGAGCAGAGGAAACACAGAATCATTTAACTTGGAAAAGACCTTTAATATCATTGAGTCTAATCACTAATCCTGCACTGCCAAGCCCACCACCATGTCCCTGAGTGCCACATCTCCATGACTTTGAAACCCCTCCTCACCACCAGCCTGGAGTATTTGACACAAAATTCTTGATGCATTTTCTCACTGATATATGAAAGATCACTGTTCCATTCCACTCATGCCCACCAGGGACTCCTCTGCTATTCTGAAGAACACAAATTATTTTATTTTGGTTTCCCACTTCACAGCCTCCAAAGAACTTGAGAAAAGGTTTTTGTTACATTCTCCAATTAGTTTGTGCCAGTGAAATGCAGCAGTGAGGGAGCAGAGCTGCCAACAAGCATTATCAGCATATTCAAACTTAGAGCTGATCAGAGAATTACCTAAAGAAAGTAGGAAATCAGCAACACTTTGACATGGTGACCAGAGAAAATAAGTTGTATTAAGCAACAATTCCCAAGAGCTTGAACAGATGCTCCTTTCTACTGCCTGGGCTATTGCTGTGCACTTTGAAAACACCCTAAGCTGAAACAAAAAGCAATTTTCCAAAATGTTTTATAGCAGGATATTAATGTTGATGGATCTGAACACCTCTGGCCACTTCCTTCATATGGATCATCTTCTGCCACAGCAAGAACAAGGCTACTGGACATGGCAGGGGGAGGAAGATCTCCAACCAAACCCTGAGGCACAAAGGATACTCACACTTTACCATCTCTTGGTAACTTGGAAACTCTTCACCTGGATTATTTTGCAAGTTTGTCCCCAACCCCAAAAGTAGCTACATTAAAGGAGAGGTGGAGACAGGAGCTGCTGCCCTACCTGTGGAGTTCTGCAGCAGGAGCCGACTCCTGTACTTGTGAGAGTTCTCTCCAGGCTTCAGCAAGTACAAATCTGGGGAAAGTTTGATAGCAGCTACAGAATTTTTGATGATGTGGTGTATGAAAAACAATAAAATCTTAACTACAAGAAAAATCAGAAAAAGCAACAACCTGAAAGAAATAAAAGGGTGGGGTTTATTAAAATTCAGTGAAAGCCAGTCCAGTTTATGTGCATGTTATTAAAATGTCTCCCTCACCCCCCAAAAAGCACATATTCAACAGAAATTATATTTATACTTAAAAAGCAGTATGTTAAAAAAATTAATCACATCCTGCCCTTTCTCTGGGGTCATTCAAACAGGCTTTAAGGTTTCTCTATCCCAATACTTACATAACTCTCACACATTTGTTTTCCCGCTTCAGAGTGAGGAAATGCACTTTGGCTATGGTGGAAACCTGCTTTTTCCACAGGGCTGTGTTGCTCATGGCTGGTGCCTTTGTCTCTGACAGCATCAGCAGGCTCTGCTCCATGTCATCCAAGGATTTCGTGTCCATCTCATCCTGCACTTGCTGGGAATGGAACACGCTGTAATCTGAAAAAGGGGAGAGGAAAACTCTACAGACTGATGCTCTGAGAGAGCTACAGGTTTGAAATGGGACAGCTGGAGGAGCCAGGGGGCTTCTCCTTCCCCTTCCTGTTGCATGTCACCTCACCTCATCCCACCTTATCCCACCCATCCCATCCTATCCTACCTCACCCCACCCTATCCCACCTTATCC
>JAOXXN010000230.1:9852626-9864610 GCA_026770055.1 Myrmophylax atrothorax
TCGACCCATCCCGGGAGGGGCCGATCCGCGGTCCTGCCATCGCCCCCCTCCCCGCCCCCGGTCCCGCCTCCCTCCGCAGCGGAGCGGGGTGGGCAGAGCCCCGGCACCTCCCGGTACCCTCCGGTACTCCCCGGCATCCCCCGGTCCGTCCCGCCTGGAGCACCGAGGGGCCGCCCCGCTGTCCCGGGGCGGAGGGGGTTGGATGGAGCGGGGATGGATGGAGCGGGATGGATGGAGCGGGGATGGATGGAGCGGGATGGATGGAGCGGGGCTGCCCACCCCCGCCCCCGCATCGCGGTGCCACCCGGGCACGGCTGCCGTGCCGATCTGCAGGGCTGAGACACCTCCCTCCTGGCGACCTTTCTCTCCTCCCCGGGACACCTCTGCTCCCGGGGACTTTCCTCCCGAAGATTCCATTCTCCGGCTGACCCCCCTAGTCCCGAGGACCCCCTTCCTGAGGACTCCCCTACCGAGGGCTCCATCCTCCGGGTGACAGCCCCTTCCGAGGATCCCCCACCCCGGAGACCCCTTCCTTCGGGTGACTACACCTTTCGGGGACCCTCTTTCCCAGGAACCCCATTTTTCGGGTGACCCCCTCCTCCAAGGAACTCCCCTATCCTCGAAAGGACACCATTCTCTGGGTGACCACCTTTCCCGAGGACCACCCCCATCCTGCGGGGGACCCTCCTGCCGGGTACCCCTTCCTGTCTGGGGATCCATCCCCCAGCGACACCCCCACTCCACCTCCCAGCACAGCCTCGCAGAAGAAAGGGGCTGGAAAAACGTCCCGGGGGCTCAGGGATTTAAGGCTGGGTGGGAGCCGCCTCACTCCGTCAATGCTTCTGCCTCCTGCCCGCATCCAGAAGGTCCGCCAGTATTTTATTAAATTACGCAAAATTAAAGTGTTGAAAGTGCTGCCTTGAACACAAAAGCGCAGTTCCTGTCATTGACGGGTGGGTGCTGGTTCCCACTGAGATATTCCCTCTCCGGCCAGCGTCCCTGGCACCGGCCGGTGTCCCTGGCACCCTGCGGACGCGCCTGAGCCCGTGAGCAGCCTTTGGCTGGCATTGGGATGTGATCGACCCCACGGAGATGTTAATCAAGCTGTTCTCGTCGCCGGGAGCGCAATCCGACGTGCTCGTTTTCCTAAATGCCTTCCGAGAGCTGCTGCTGGGGAAGGCTGAGCCGAACACGAGCCCCGGCGGAGCCTCCGCGCTGCATCCCGAGCTGTGCCGCAGGGTCACTGCATCCCGCGCTCAGCCAAACACCGCGCGGCTCCGCGGCCAGACCGCTCGGATCCCTGCGCAGGATGGAGGAGGGTTCGGAATTCCTCGTCTGGGTTTGGAATTCCTTTGTGCGCCTGCGGAGCTACGCGAGCATCACGCACTGGTGCTGAGCTCGGAAAACGGAGATTAGGAGGCTGCGTCCGCGTCTGGAAAGAAGCAAAGGGTTTCACAGCACAGTTTTGAGTGAAAAGCACTGTTTGCACGAGTAGGTACCACAGCCATGCAGAAGCCTTTGCATCCACACCTTCACCTACAGTAATAATTGGGAATATCCAGGATTCCAGCTCCAGCGTGGTCCCACAGCCCTCATTAGACACAAGCACCCTGTGCTGCAGTCCCAGAGCACAAATTTCATGGAAACTCTTTTTTTTTTCCCCATTGGTTTCCATCTTTACAAGGAGAATTAGATAAAAGCCCTCTAATTAATTAATGCCCTTCAGTTTTGCCTTATGAATACTGACTAATACAACGACATAACTAGAATTTCAATTAAAAAACCCCCAAACTAAAACTTCTTATCTTCATCCATCAAGCATTAAACAGAATAGGAGCCCGTCTGGGGCTGAATTCTTCTGGTCACTTTGATGTTTGTTGTGGTCTCTCTTTACACTTCAAAAGTTTCATATTCGTGTTTTGCTTCTTCCTGGTCTAGTGGAAAGTGTCCCTGCCCATTGCAGGGAGCGGGAACAAGATGGTCTCTAAAGTCTCTTCCAACCCAACCCATTCCTCAGAGTTTAGGGTATTTTAGCCCAGCAAATCCTCCTTGAAAGGTTCACAATTTTTCTTACCTCCATCTCTGTCCTTCCAGGGAAGAGCTCAGAGCTTGGAGTCTGCAGCAATAACCCCCCAGCACAGCTCGTGGCCAGGAAATGAGAAGGGTCCCCACAAAGGGGTTTCACATGTGGGTGCTCCAAAACATCAGGCTCTGTCATTTGGGAGGATAACACCCCCTAAAATGTATTTTAGTGCCAGATTGGTGAGACACTCGTGGCCCTGTGTGCTGCTGCAGCCAGAGAACCACCAAACACACTCAGCAGCAGCAGCACCGGAGAGTCAAACCCAGCCTGCACCCCGGGGAGAGCACCTCTAGAGAGCAATTATCACCCAAAGCACTGAGGTGCTTTTCATCTTCAAAGCACATTAAAACCACCACATAATTCATTTTTACAACAGCCCTGTATGCTCAGGTGCCTCAAACAACCTCGATTCATAGACACAAAAAGCTGAGGGTGATGTAATTTGTTCCAAACCAGAAGGAATCTGCACTGAGATGGGAATGGATGCTGTTTGCAAGCAGTGGGCATCACAAGCCTGTCCAGATGACACTTCTGAGCAAAGATTTATCACAGACTCATGGAATTACTTGAGTTGGAAAGGACCCTAAAGATCATCTTGTTCCAGTCCTCATCACTTTGGTCTCATGGACTCTGAATCACAGTGGGAGCAGCTCCAAAGCCACAGCAGCACATGCAGAATGGCACTTCCTCCCTGCCAGGCTGTGCCATTCCTTCCACTGTCTGTTTAAAAGATCTCCTTACAGGGGTATTTAATTGACAAGGAAAGTTGTGCACAGGTGCTCACCTAAGGAATTCAGTAAACAGGATATTATGGAAGCACAGTTCAATGCACTGCAGTGGTAATGCATTAATTCATTCAGAAAGGAAACATGACTGACTGAATTTCCTTTCTTTTCTTTCTTTGTTTGACTCAGCCTTTCAAAAGTAAAGAGGTAAAAAAACCCGGTAAGCATTAAAATCACAAAGGACCGTTTCCAAAATCTTTGGGAGCATCCCTGTGGATCCTGTGCAAAGCCTGCTGCACTGGATGTGGAGCAGAGCAGGAGGAGATGCCTCCATCATTCCTTGCAAGTACATGTGGAAGTCATGCCCATCCTTTCTCATGCTGTGCAGACTGGGGAGAACAAGCTCAGTATCAGGACAACAAATAAATGGCCAGAGATGGAAAATTATTCTCAAATTTCAGCTTGGTGGATGTGGCCCTTCTGTCCCCTCTGGCTTTTATGTCACAGCTGGTAAAAGTGTGGCCTCTCTGACTGCTCTTCCCAATCTGCAGAGCTTTCAGGAAGCCCAGGAACGCTGTAATGATTTTGTGCACTGGTGCAGAAGCTTCAGGTAAAGCAGCTGCTCTTTCTCAGTTTCTTTTTTTAACAAAGCTTTGCAGAGTCCTTTGGGAACCAGAAGCCCATCACATAAATCACTCAGATTCAAGTACAGATAAAACCAAATTATTTTATATTTTCTTTTAGACTTACCATCCACTTTTTAACCAACTTGAGTGTCACTTCTGCCCATCTCTTGCTACTGTTTAGATCTATTTTTCTCATGCAAACAGCAGGCTCAGGCACTGACTGAGGAGATACACTGCATATTTACTGGAAACCATGTGCTCACATCAATAAACCTGTGGAAAAGCACAAGGATGATGCATTTGCATCACCTAACGCTACAGCCCAGATTCCTGCCAGGGAAGCCCTTTATCAGTAATTCAGAGCACCTAATTTAGAGACCTGCCTTTTCTGGGAGCTAGAAAGAGACTAAAATAAACTGTGCAAAATTTCCTTCAGCATTTACTGCTCCAAGTCTGCAGCTGCACCCAGATGAGAGGGTGCTCAACCACTGTCAAAGCCACCGGCTCCTGGACAGCAAAAACACACTGATATTCAAACCCAGGGCATGATGATCATGTACAGGCCAACACTGAGAGAAATTTATTCTTGGTTATAAAGAAAAGGGGTTAAAAACCAGCTGAGAACCAGCATTTTGCACCTCTAAAAAAAGGTCACCCAAAACTCAAGTTCTTGAGGAGTCAGATCTGCTCCCACCAAGCAAGACGCAGATTTTGCTCCGTGCCCTTATCCACCTTCTGGAACAACATTCCAATTTGGCTCAAAATAAAATTTCATAAAAGAAATTTCAGTCTTGGCCTAAGACTTGGCACAGGGAGGTTCAGCCCAGAATAGGCTTTTACGGGAAGTTACAAACCTCTGGAAAAAAACAAGCTTTAAACTGAAGAATCATCAGACTCTGGACAACAGCCTTGCCAGCACTGGAATATACAATATATACATTGTATGTAATGCATATAGAATACTGTAATTACAGCCAGATGGGGACAAACATATATTCATTCTGGCCATGAATAATACCTCATGTTTGTAGAAAAAAACCCACCAACATGTCTATTTTAAATCAGCAGTGTTTGGAGGGGGAAACCATGTCCAGTCACTGATGGGGACGTGACAGAAAACAGGTATTTTTCATCAGAACTGCCATCCTCTGGTCCAGTGGCCACTTGCCCACCTCCAGCTGTGTTCCCTTCCCAGTGGTTTTTCTGGATGGATTATGAAATATTATTTCCTCCTTTAAAAAAGCACCACACTGGCTGACTCTGTACTACAACATACTCCAGATACACATGTCAGCTAAAGAAAATTATGTTTCCTGCTGCCATCCCAATAAAAATATCCCTTCAGACAGAGGCACTACCTGTCCTTATTTAGCACTGCTGTTCTTAGACTCTCACTTTTGGAGCTGCTCAGCCTCATTCCACCATGTTTTAGAACATTTTTGCAATGGCTTCCTCCTCCTCCTTCCTCTTCCTGGCTGCTGGTGAAGGCTCAGCTTCTATCCCTAAATATCCAGGTGTCTCCTTGCCTTGCATGCTCCATACTGGGAGTTTCCTGGTGGTCTCCCACCAAACCCCAGAATGGGTGGGACACTGTGTAGCTTTGCATCCATACTCAAAAAATCATCAGGAACCTCCATTGCAGGCAGGGATTTTGCCATGTAGAGATGAAGCCCCTGGCAAAGCCACCCAGGACTTGTGGCCACCTCACCTTCAGGGTCCGAGGTGTCCAAGAGTCAGGTCCAAGCCCCTCTGATGCCAGTGTTTATAGCAAACCATCCAAACCTGTATCTTGTTAAACAGAGCAGAGTAGAGTTCCGCAGGCTTTGGACAAACTCTTCACAAAGAAACCCAGCTCCAGTAATTAACTCCAGATCATATTGCCTGAGGAGTTACATAAATATAATAAAGGTTTATTAAACCACCTCGACAAAATCACTCACATGGTGGTTGTTTTTCACCCCAAGGAATGAAGACCATCCTTACCCTGGAGAGCTGATGGGCAGCTCTGGTGTGGCAGAGAAGAGCCCTTGGACCCCTCCTGGAGATGCCCAGCCCCAGGTGGGACCCAGGCTCCTTCAGAAAGCCCCTGTGCAGGAGCAGTGCAGAACGGATTTGCATCCATGGGGATCCAGAGAAATGAGCAGTTTATGACTGAACTGTTAATTGTGCTGTTGAATGAGCCTGCAACTCATTTTGGTGGAAAGAAAATAAAATGGTGGAATGAAGGAGTGAGGGAAAAACAGTGAGACACAAAGTGCAAAGTGCAGAGCAGTGGCCTGAGGTGAAACCCCCCCCTCCAGATCCCAAATGCTTCCTGTCACCCAGTGGTGCCACAGGGCTGGGGGCTTCAGCTCGGGCTCATTGTGGTCCTGCTCCCACCTCTGCCTCCTGGGAAGGAGTAAGGATCCCTCCCCAAACAGCTGGTGTTTACTGAATGTGACTTAAAGATGCCTCGGCTTCAGAGGAACCTTGATGGAGTAATTTAAAAATCCCTCAGAGCAGCACATGTGTTGCTGCACTCAGCCTTGTGAAAGAGCTGGGATATGGGTGACTGGGCAGAATTTAGGAAACTGTACATTTTCTTTATTGCTCCTGTCTTTGGGGTGAAATCACTGGGCATTCAAACAATGCCTGGTGAGTGACCTGCAAATCTTAAACCTGCGGGGACTAAAGGTGATGGGTCTGACCCTAAAAGATGTGGAAGCATCCAGCTGCCCCTGGCAGAGCTGAGCAGTCCCAGGGCTGTGAACAGGGAGCCTGTGGCATGGCAGCAGGCTCAGGATGTGACCCGGAGCCAGCCCTGCAAATGCAGCAAACACAAAAGGGCTGGCACTGAAGGCTGGGCTAAGTGCTCCCAGGATGCCCGAAGGATGCATTTGGGTCCATTACTGCACCAAAGCAAACAGACTATTAGAGAGAGAGAGATGCAGGGAGTGCAGAGAGGAGGAAGTGCAAACAGGAAAAAGAATGCAGCAATATTTGCAGTGTTAAAACCCACACCAGAAGCCAAGGAAAAAGCAGCCACGACTCTCAGAGCTGCCCTTTTGTGCCAACCCCAACCCCAACATGTGACAGAGGGATGGGACCTTTGATGGGGGTTTTCTTCATGGACTCCTCTCTGCAGCCACACAGCAAAAAGGTGACCACATAATACATATCTGGTAATTTCAGGCTTTTTACAAGAGACAAAACCATCCCCAAGAGCAGGACTGCAAAGCTCACAAGAAGGGTCAAGCAGTGTATGACAGGCCATATAAAAATGCCTTTTCTCCCAACCCTCAAGGCAATGATTTCCAGAGGTATGGGGCTGCTTTAGTTCATCTGTACATTAACTTCTTATTTTTCTAACAATGTATAAAATCCTACCTGGCTCTCCACCCCCACCTCTGTTCCTCTTCTTTAGGTTAACAGACGTGAGCATCACCCTCACCCCTCCTGGAAGGATGTGCTCGACTCATCATTATTGTCCAGCCAGATTTATGTCTTTAAGACCTTATTATTACTAAGCTGAAAGTAATTTTTATTTGCTGGCCTTATTTCCTCTGCCTCCTTTATAAGCTGCATGTATTTCTTGGGTCATTTTATCCTCTCCCAACTCCTCACATACCAGGCTAAAGCCACGAGGAGAGAATTTACCAACATCTCACTCTGTTTACCAACATCCCACTTGGTGCAGCCCAGTTTGTTTGTCTTCTGAGAACTGCAGCTTCCTGCTGGGCTTTAATCCACCTCCTCGGGATCCGAGGTGGAAAAATGTGCTGGGAGCTGCGGCTGCAAGAGGAGAGACTGGAGGAGGAGGAGACTGAGGCAATTCAGACAAAAGGTGAGATGTGGCTGAACTCTCCGGGACTGTGTTTGGCTCTAAATGCCTGCAGCCTGCAATTCCCTGTAACCCGGGGAACAAAGGAATGCAGGATATCACCCATTCAGACCCCGAGGAGCAGATGGTCTCTGCTCCCACGAGCAGCTCCTGCTCAGGACAGTTTATTGTTTCTCACCTCCTCTCTCCCCCAGCCGTATTCTCCGCCCCAGCATCTGCACCCACTGTTTGCTTTGGCTTTTTTTTTCAAGCTCCTTCCCCAGACATCCTTCTGGACCATCTCGTTTCCCAGCTGATCCCTCTTGTATTGGAGAACTTCCTGCAGTTTGTTCACCTTTTGTAGCAGAGAGTCCTGCCTTTTCTGCTGCCCAATAGCAGGCAGAGCCTTCAGTGTTCTTATTCCTCGTATTTTTAATTTTCAGCTTCAGTGTGAGGCCCCTGCACCTCGGGAGCATTCAGGAATGGCTGGCATTTTCCTGTCCACGTGGTCTGTGGGGACTGACCGCTACCTCAGCTAAAAAACAATGGGAAATCTCATGAGATGCTGCCCAGGGGATGGGATCACACTTGAAAATGTTGTCTTGCCTCTTGTTTCTAAAGCCATCCTTGCACTCTCTCACAGGACATAGCAAGGCAAACCCTCACTACGCTTGTCCCACAATATCCTTCCTTCCCCACAGCTCCTATTCCCATGAAGGAAGGTGATGGCTGGAAGCAGCATAATCCAACAAAAACACAAACCAGAACTGAAGAACCCTGAAATAGCCACTGTGTCCTCCTGCAGAGGTCCTGCTGGAGCCTGTCCCACCTCCTGCTCCCTGGAAGTTGGCTCACCATGCTCTTCTGCTTGATTTCTTCATTTACAAAGTGTATTGTTTTTGGAATATCTCACTTCCCAGGCACGGGGACTTCTGTCCATCCCCAACAGGGCTGTACTCCAAAATACACAACAGCTTCAGAGCAACAGCCACGGCCCCCCCCCCACCGTGTGACTCACTGTGACACCTGGGAAACCCCTGGTTCGAGCCCACAATCCTGGTCTTGCTGCTCAAGGATGCACAAGGAGGTCCCACAGGTGTTTGGACAGCAGTTTTGCTTCTGTTTCCCACCACCTATAATGATAACAGTTATAAACCTCACAGGACCAGCATCTGAATTTTCCAAATAATTCTTAATAAACTGATATGGACCAGGGGAAAAACCACAGCGAGATGTAAGAAACTGAGATACAGACACTACCTCTGACAATGGTGCTGCAAGAGCGAGGCAGGACAATTTGGAGCTGTTGTTTGTGGACAGAGCTCTGGGATTAATTACCCCCGAGAGAGGGTTCACACAAACACTGACACTGAAGCCTCTAATTGTCTTTTCCCTGGACAAACCCAACCCGTGACCCAGCTCAGCTTCCAAGCAAGCCCCGATCAAAGCAAGTGCTGGAAACGATGTTGTGTCTGAAACAAATACATATTTCAGTGCAAATCTCCTGTTTACAGATGCAGAGAGGACATTTTTCAGCAGGGCCCTGAAACCACAGCGTGTTTGTCCAATTTCTCTGTAGCAAATTTGTTCCTTAGCAATGAAGGAGCAAGTTGGAAGGAGGAATAAATAAACCAGGATATGCAGATAATTCAAAGAACTGTAGACAAGGAGTAAGTACTGGAGAAAAAAGTTATGGCCAGACCCAGATGCAGAAGGCAGATCTCTGTCCAGCTGTCTGGATTCCCTTCCTTTGCCTTCCCTTCCCTTCTCCACAGGTTGGAAGTGCTGCTGGCTGGAGGAGGAGACAACCTGAAGGGCAGAGGTGGGGACCTGAGCCTGTCACTGGACAGGAGGAGGGTGATTCCACCTGGGCAAAGGAGATCTCATTGCATTGTCTGCAGAATTTAGATTTTAGTGAGAAAAAGATCTGACAAGGGAAACCTAAACTCTGAGCTGACAGGCCAGACACTGTGTTGGACCAACTGAGAACAATCAAGGTGATAAAGTGTTTTGGTACCTCTTGATTTTAGATATTTGGAAGAAATTTTTACAAGTGTGGTGAGACACTGGCACAGGGTGCCCAGAGAAGCTGTGGCTGCCCCATCCCTGGGAGTGTCCCAGGCCAGGTTGGATGGGATTTGGAGCAACCTGGGCTGGTGGAAGGTGTCCCTGCCCATGATTTGTGTTGGACTAGATGCCCTTTAAAGCTCCCTTCCAGCCCAACCCTCTCTGTGACTCAGAGCTGACAGTAACCAGTTCTCTCGCTGGGTGCTCTCAAGTCCAGTCCTCCCTACATTGTGTCACCCACCAACGCCCCTGCTCAGCCCCAGGGCAGGGGATGGCATCCTGTAGGGACTGGGGAAGGCTGCAGCCCCATGCCCTGGGGAAGCCCCCCAGTTTGGGGGTGATGCTGCTGTGTGTCCCTGCCACCTCCTGCAGCTCCCGGTCCTGCTGCAGCCTGTTGGGACTCATCCTCTGGCCGAGCCTCACACACCCTCCAGCCCTGCACACAGGAACTGCTGAGCAGCACGGGAGGTGGACAAGCCTCTGCAGGTCCCAGCTCAGCCCAGACACATGAAAATCAGAAGAAAATTCCCCTTGGCATTAGCAGGGCACTGTACAAGGGTGCCCTAATTCTGAGGAAGGCAGTGCTGCAGGGGCACCCCAGAGCCCTCCATGCCTTTGGGGAGGGGAAAAGGGGCAGCATAAAAAGGCAGTAAAAATTGACATTGTGGTCTTTGCTGGGTGCTTATGGTGGGACATTGGGTTTGCTGTGCTGTCCAAGCCTGTGTGTGTAACAGGGACATCCCAGAACACCTGATGGCACCTGGCAGCCAGCAAGGGACGTGGCAGCACTCCAGGGAACTGTGGAGAACCAGGACACCATCCTCTATAGCAAAAAATTCCTTCAAACTGTGTGAGGGAAAGTTTGGGTTGGATCTCAGAGGTGGCTGGGCACTGGACAGGCTCCCCAAGGCAGTGGTGATGGCTCCAAGGCTGCCAGAGCTCCGGGAGTGTTTGGATGATCCTCTCAGGCTCATGGTGGGATTCTTAGAGGTGTCCTGTGCAAGGTCAGGAGTTGGACTGAATGATCCTTGAGGGTCCCTTCAAACTCAGACATTCCAGGATTCCATGATTCTATGAAAACAACAGGGTTTAGATATCTCCCAGTGGATGATCTTCCAATGGTCATCCCAAAACTTCATGAATACCCAAAGGATCATCCCAGTTGGCACCTGAGTGCAAGTTTGAACAACAGAAGTTTGTTAGAAACATTAAAAGCCAATTAAGAACCAGAGCCTCGCAGCACAACTTCAGTGGAAAGGCCTCTGGCTCCCCATGGTGATCCTGCCCTGATGCTGGTTTAGCTCATGGATACTGAGTGGCAACACTGCCAGTTGTAATGTCTGAGTTAAGGGTCTGTCAGCGTTTCCATCACGAGCCTTTCATTTTGGGGATTTATTGCTTGGCTGCAAGGATTTGCTCTAGCTGGAAGTTTGGCAGGAAGGACCAGGCACAGCAGCACATTTCCCTCATCCCTGAAACCCTCTGAACAGCAGGAAGTTCCACACAGATCCCTAATTGAGGGTTGCAGCCTCCTCCAGAGTTTGGCCCTTGTAGCTAAAAATGGCAAGGCCAGACGAGTGTGATTTCACTGCCTGGGGCTGGCTGGGAAATTGAGGCACGGTATCAAAATCAGCTACAACACACATTTTCCAGCCCAAGAAAAAGGTGTCAGCATTGCTTACACTCCCATCCCTGCTCTCCATGCAGCCTTCTCACTGGATTCTACACCTTTGCCATGAGTATTTCATCAGGGAGTAAAGTATCCTTGGCACTAGTTTAACTGTAAATGCTTTAAAAGCACGAATTTCTTAGTGCTTGGTTATTTTTATTTATTCTTCCAGCGTTCCTATAAGGAAACATATATTTAATGGAAAGCACTGCTTTGGGAAGGCCTATCTTTTCCTTAGGGATTTTCCTGCAGGGCGTATCCCATCCACCAGTCCCCAGTGAACAGCTGTGTTTCCAACATGGACAATGTGCCATCTCAGGGGGATGTCACCACATCGGCTCCACTGGCTCTTCCCATGGGCAAACCGTGTGACACACTCTGTTTGACTTGGGATAAATTCACTTTGTCTGATCTGCCTGTGAGGGGAAAAGTAAATCAAAGATTATGAACTTGCTGATGTCTATAAGACCAAGAGCTGTGGTTGTGCCAGGGCACCCCACGCCCCATGGAATGTGTGACGCCCCCGGCATGGGATGAGCACTGAGGCAAGAGGTTCCTCTCCAGAGGGTCCTGACAATCTCAACCCAACAGAGACAAAGCAGAGTGCACCTCTTTTCCTCTTCCCACTGTATTTTTCCATCCTGATGTCTCTGTTTCACCGTGGGGCACCTGATGGTGCAGGGTGACAGGTGGCAGAGGCTCTGTGTGTGCCCAAGCGCATGGAAGGACAGTGGGAATGACAGCACAGAGACCCTGGGGGTAACGCTGTCTCCTTGGTCATGCAGGGGTGCAGGCAGGTTTGCAGGGTTGCGGGGATGCAGGCAGGGATGCAGGCAGAGAAGCAAGCAGGGGCACAAGGATGCAGGCAGGGATGCAGGCAAGGATGCAGGCGGGGATGCAGGCAGGGGCACAGGGATGCAGGAAGAGCTGCGGGTCGAACCCCTCCCTCCCCTCCCCGTGCCCCTCCAGGACCCCGCATTGCTCCCCCCTCACCCCACGTCTCTCCCCATCGCCC
>JAOXXN010000230.1:9869180-9898024 GCA_026770055.1 Myrmophylax atrothorax
GGAGCTGCAGAAAGGCAGGAATGGAGCATTTGGGAGCTGCGGGAATGGAGCGTTTTAGGAGCTGCAGAAGGGCAGAAGTTGAGAATTTAGGACTTGCAGAAGTGTGGAAATGGAGTGTTCTGGAGATGCAAAAGGGCAGGAATTGGGCATTCGGGAGCTGCAGAAAGGCAGGAATGGAGCGGTTTGGAGCGGCAGGAACGGAGCATTTGGGAGCTGCAGGGGGGCAGAAGTTGAGAATGCGAAAAGAAGTTGAGATGCAAAAGGGCAGAAAATTGGGAATTTGGAAGCTACAGAAACTGAGCATTGGGAAGCTGCACAAATTGCAACAGGGCAGGAATTGGGCATTTTATAGGAGGTGCAGAAGGACAGGAGTTGAAAGTTTGGGAGCTGCAGGAATTGAGCCCTTAGAGGCTGCAGAAGGGCAGGAATGGAGCATTCAGGGGCTGCAGAAAGGCAGAAGGGGGGCCCAAAGGCAGCGGGAGGGGGTTTGGGAAGGGGACGGCAGTGATTTATTTTTGCCAGTGTGGTGGCAAGCACTCAGTCTGTGCATTTAACTCTGTGGTTATTCCAGAGTGGCTCTGCCTTGTGTCCTGCAAGGGGGGGGTGGGAGGAGGTGGAGAATTTAATATTGCAAAAATGCTGTGGGAATGAAACAGCCCCTGCAAGAGCAGGCGGAGAGGTTTAAGGAGGAGTTGCTGTGGCCATTCATTGTGAAAATAGATGCCCATGTGTCAGCACCGGCCACACAGATGCAGCTTTTGGGGAGCTTTTTAAATGCTTGGGTTGGATGTTGTAGCTTGGCTCTCCGTGCATCCTGCAGCCCTTGCACATACTTGGGATGGTGGGAGCAGGTCCCAGACTGGGTTTGGGGCTGCCTCTTGGAGCGTGCATTTATTTATTTATTTTCAGTAAGCCATCTGTGAACTCAGTGGCCTCTCCCAATAATCCTTGCAGGGAGGACATGGGGAAGGAGGTGCTTGCACAGCTCTTGCCACACAGTTTTCCTTTGTAAGAAAAATGTAAAGTTGTTGTATAATTTATTCCTAATTTGGGTTTGCTGCAGTCATCTTTTCCAGCCAAGCGGGGAATTGTAAAAGTTTCCGATAGAAAGAGCCAAGGAAGTTTGATAATGCAGAGTTGAAGCTGGTGATACCCACAGCACTCTGCCCCTGGCAGGGGGTCCCTGGGAGACCCTTGGGGTGGCAAGGGGGCAGCTGCTGCCATGGGGGTCCCCAGAAGGCCTTGGGACAGGAATACCTGAGTGTGCAGAGCTGGGGACAGGCAGGGACTTGTGCTGGTGGCCCTGCAGCCCACCCTCCTGAGGGGCTGCTCAGCCCCCACTCTCCCCAGCACTGCCTTCTCCGTCCTCCTCAGCACCAGGAAAAAAGGGAGACCAGGAGTAGCCAACCCACAAAACACGATCTCAATGAATGGCATCATTCTTGAATCTCTTTTCCGTCCATCTCGGCTCTGCAATCCCAGTGTCAAAGCTGGAATTCCTTACACGGATAACTTTTCCAAGTTCAGCTGTTCAGGCCGGGGGTTTGCTCGGGAAGGGGTTTCAGCCCCGGGGTTTGCACCAGAGGTATCGTTCTTCAGGATGAATTCAGGGAGGCATAATCTGCATTTCAGGATCAGCTTTCATGTGCTGCACAGAAGGTTCCTCGTCAGCTCTCTAAAATACAGCCCAGAGCCCCAGCAAGCTGCTGAACCCTCTCCCTGCTTTGAGTCCTTTCCAAAGTTGTTCTGAGAATTTGCCAGAGTTTAACTTTTTTTGATGCAGCTTGTCAGGGGAACACGTGAGCAGGAGGGTTGTTCTTCCATAAGGCTTATTCCCTGCAAGGAATCTCACCTAGTTCAGGGGGACCCTACCTGTGCACATGAACAAGCAGAGATGATCTGCTTCCTGCACAACCACAGCACGGGCTGGAAAGGTCAAAACTCCCCCTGGAACTCAGAAACAGCAGTTTCATTCTGGCCCTTTCCAGAGCAGGAGGGAGCAGATGCCTCCAGCACTGTGCTCATAGTTCTCAGCCATGTCACCTGTACCCTGCTGGGCTCCCTAAGGGTCCACTGAAATATAAAATACAGGTCAAATCAAACTCACCACAGGGTGCAAACCCCTGCATTTCACCCCGTGCTCATTTCTACCTTCATCAAAGCTGAAAAGAGCTATTTATTTTTGCTGGATGGAGCACAGCAGGTCCCTGCAGCTTGCCCCTTACCTTGGGAGATGAGCCCATTCCAGACAAGTGGGTCTTGATGCTGATGGAGCTCAGAACTTGAGGCACTGGCCAGACAGGGCCCATTTGGATATCATGATTAGTAGGATATTATTTTGGAAGAGGGGAAAAACAAAAGCCAAAGTCCTTATTAATTACAAGCTGAACACAGTTTGAGGCTCTGAATCTGAATCTCCCAAATTCATTGTAGCCAGGGAATTATTCCCTGGAGAAGCCCACATGGGAGAAGCCACCTGCAAATATGCAGATTTCTCCATTGAAAGAAGAAAAGGGGAGGGGGAGCAGTTCCCAGCGGGGCAGCGATTCATAAATAGTACATTGAAATGAGCGATATTTAAACTAAATATGCTGCCCATTGATCTTAGACTTGGTTGTTTTAAATGCAATTTTCTGTGCTTGAGCTGCAGAGGGAAGACTGGGATTATGAGCAGCACAACATGTCCCACGTGATGCTGGCTGAGCAGGTACCCTATGGACTTTGACCAAAGGCCCTGCACAGATTCAAAATACTACATTTTTATGTGAAACACTTTTTTTTTTTCCCCAGCTGGAAGTCTCAGTGGAACAGATGTAAAGGCTAAATGGTGGTAGTTGTTTTTTTTTTTTTAAATCCTGGGTAGGTGGCAGGTTGTTGCTGGTGTAAGATTAACCTGTGAGCAGCTCCTGTGGGTTGTGCAATGTGCGTTTTGCCTCGTCAGCACCACCTCAGCTTCTCCCCACTCACACACTCCCATGACACAGGACCTGGCACGGGCACAGGGAGCAAAGCCATGGCACGGTCAGCCAGGTGCAAGCCTAGCAAAGCCTGGACTAGCAGCAGCCAGGCCATTTCAGGTTGAGTTGCTGGTTCATTTTTAATTTTTTATTGTATTTTTAAGGATACCCTGTTGAATTAGTTTCTCCCTGTTGCATGTGCTGCCTGCCCTGCTGCAGTGATGGAGGTGTCTGTGTACCTGCTTTGGGTTAAGAGGAGGAAAGTGTTTCTAAAGGGTTGTAAAGCCTCGTGCAATTCCAGGCTGGAGGAATTAACCAGCATGGGAGGAAGGCAAACCAGCTGGTTGGGGTACACAGTGTTTGGCTGCAGATGAAGTCTGGCATAAACCAAATCCGTGTTGTGCCCAGGTGAGCAAGTGGGAGCTGAAGCACCTGGTTGAATCCCTCCAGTTGCTGTTTTGCTGCCTGCACCTCCTGCACTGCCCTAAGGAGGTGTTTTTAGGGTGCCTTGTCCCCGTGTCCTGACATGTCACGACAGCAGCAACGTGCTGGGCAGGGCAGCAGCTCCCTCGTGCTTGGCAGGGACAGGACACAAGCATTTAAAAGCTCAAACTATGGAAGCAATTATAGCAATAAAAGTGATAAGTTGCAGGGAAAAGGAGCAAAGAGCTGTTTTCTCTTCACTGCCACGCCAAGTGTGGCTCCTCTGTCACTTTAGTCACCAGAACTCCGAGTTTCCTTTGGGGTGAATTCCCTCCTGTGACACATACACAAGCTGCTAAGGTGAAGCAAATGATGCTCAATTAAAACCACAGAAGTAATTTAGAGTGATGAGACACTTCATCCCTCCCAGAGTATTGGCATTAATGGAACACAGTTACAGCAGATTTGCAAATTTTGGGTCCTGTAGTTGCAAAATACACAAGATGACTAAAAAGTTGCCTTTTTCACACCCAAACAGTGCCTGTGTTTGTTGTCACTTGTCCATTTTCTCTGGCTGAAAAGAGCTGTAGCAACACCTATAGAAGCCTTTGAAAAAGAACACACCTGAAAAAAGATCTGATCCCTTTTTTAAGTTGGAAAAGGAAGAATAATATGGGAGTTTTGCCAGCAGAGGAGTGGGAATGGCCTTGCAGCTCTCTGCAAATGCACCTGGAGGACCACAGCCTCTGTTCCCCTGCTCATGGTCATGATTCCCAGCCCTTCCCCGTGGGGTTCCCTGCCTTCACCCCATGAACTTGCATTCCTGATGCTCAGCCTGCCCACAGGGCTGCTCCTGCTGCAGCTCCAAAGGCAAAGCTCTCAACTTCACAGGGAGCTGAAGCATCTGCTGGGCAGGTCCCAGCTTTGATGGCAGTGGGTGGCACACGTAATTCTGAGTGAGAATTACTCACCGAGCACACAAGTGTCCCTTCCTGCAGTCACTCATGGCTGGGGGGACCCTTTTGGGGTGCACTGGAGTTGGCAGCGTGACCACCAGCAGCAGCATTATTGTGTGAAGTGTTCAGTCAGTCTGCAGTGGCTGGATAAATTGCAGGACTGTTCTTTTAATTTTAGACATGGACAGAGCTATAATTAAAAAAAACAATCTGTTTCATTACCTGTAGAGTTACTTAGCTCCCTTCCTGAGGGCCTGTCTGGGAATAGTTTAAGGGATTAGCATTATCAGCTAGAGCAGTGTTAGCAGGAAGGCAGAGCCAGGAGCCTGGAGCTGTGCCATGTCAGATATTATGATCTGTGGTGGCAAAGTGGTGAAGGCCATTCAGTGCAATTTCCATATCTGCTCATTGCGCAAAAACTTGGGGCTTTTTCTGCTTTTGTTTTCCAAATCCACAACACTCTGCACTTTGACAAGTGTGAATGGAGAAGTGTCTGCTGCTCAGTAACCCTGGCTCAGTGAAAAACAGTTTGGAGAGGCCAAGTCTGAGACTGTTGCTTGTAGAGCTTTCTTTCACCTCAGAACCAAAATTAAACCTATCCTTCAAACCTTCAATCCCTCCTTTTCAGCTAGGAATTCCAAGCACCCTCTTGATGTTTTAGAAGGTTCATCCTCCATGAAAGTCTCCAGAGTGCTGAAGGACTTCTGAGTCACCTTTTCTT
The DNA here is from genome assembly GCA_026770055.1 of Myrmophylax atrothorax. Classification (NCBI taxonomy): domain Eukaryota; kingdom Metazoa; phylum Chordata; class Aves; order Passeriformes; family Thamnophilidae; genus Myrmophylax; species Myrmophylax atrothorax. Next base: position 9,874,238 of record JAOXXN010000230.1, read on the forward strand.
TGGAACTGTTGCAGACGAAATACTGAATACCCTTTGTGGGAGCTCCGAGAAGCCACTCGTGCATCCTGGTCTGCTGGTGCTAACAGAGCTGTGGCTGAACATCCCTCTGGATTTGCATCCCAAAGTCAGGCAGGAGCCTGAATTTGTACAAGCATGGTCAGAGCAGCATCTGATGGCATCAGGAGAGGGCTTTGGGGCAGGAGCTGCTCTGGCTGCTTCCCTTCCAGGTGCTGTAGGAGCAGCGGCTGTGGCTTGTTGGGCTGCGAAAATCTGAGTGTGCAAACAGGCTCTGCAGCTGAGGTGGGGTTTCATATCTGTAAGAGAAAAAGCATTTCCCCCCCTGTTTGAGCAGGAAAAGTTCACAGAGCAAAGCTGATCCAGTTTCTTGCTGTTGCTGTTTTGTTAGCCTACTTAGCCTGCAATTTTATAATCAAGGCTGGATTTTCTCAGCCTGCACCCAGGCAGATCAAAAATCATTAGGAGAACTGAAGCCCGAGCAGCATCCACTTTTAGTGCATTCAGATGAAAACAGTGGGGGGAAAAAAGGAAAGAAAAAACAGCAGAAGTTGCAGATGAGATGCCAAAGATAAGGCAGCAATAGAAAATCAGTGCAGGAGTCAACACTTCAGTGTGTCTGCAATAAGAGGCCTCTAATGAAGGCTGAATCAGCACGGACTTGGGAGCTGCTTTTGAAGGAGAGTCATTTTCTAAACAAAAATATTTAATTGCACTCAATGAAATATGCTTATCAGTGCCAAATGGCCTCAGAGCATCCTTTGGTTGCTCTGTGGAAGTCCCAGGCAACATATTTTTGTGCCTGTGTTCATCCTGCAGTGGGGTCTGATCCCAAAGCTCCTCACTCCTGTGTTTTCGGCAGGTCTTATTTCACACTCAAGCAACAAGTTATAAAAATTACAGCTTCACTCCACGTTATCAGTCCTCTTATGAATGTTTATTGCTTCTCCAGTAGTTCAAGGGCAGATATAGAAAGTGACTCAAAAGTCTTTTGTTTTTCTGACAGCTCTAAAGTGATGGAAGTCCCCATCGGGCAAAGATAGACCTTTCCAGAGAACTGGCACCAAAAAGGAAGGGAGAGGGAGTGTTTGAAAGGCAAACGGGGTTAAACTGCCACAATGTGGCTGCCCAGGGTTAAAGCACAAATATGTGATGTTTACTGTAGTGTGATTCAAGGAGTGATCACCTGTAGGAGCTCAGAATAGCCATCCTCTTCTGCCAGTTGGATGAAGGAGGAGACAGAGACTTTACTTGCTGTCATCAAACCCCCTTGGGGCTAAGCTACAGCTTAAGTAGATTTGTTTAAGCACTGAGCCTCAGCACTTGGCAAAAATGCCCCAAGCAGAAGCACAAGGCTCTGGCAACCCTGCTGGGCCCTGCAGGTGCCCTGGGCCACCCCAGCCCCTGCAGAAGAAGGTCAGGGTCTGGCCAGCTGGGACTCTGCTGTTGGTGAAGTGCAGACACAGGTCTGACTGTGATTTCCAACCTCCTTGCAGGTTTGGGAGGTAAGAACAGGGCAGGGAGGCTGCTGCACCTGAATTTGAACAGCATTGATGTTTGGGACATGGAGATGCAGATGGATCCTGCAGTCCCCTCCTGCAGGTTTGCTGCTCTGCATGGAGGGATGCTGGTTAATGTAGAAGCTCCCTCCCAAGCAGACCTTGGTACTTAACTCTGTTAATTAAATGCTTTCAAAAACCACAAGATTGACCTTCACTGCATGCCCACAGATTTTTCTCTCATTTAACAAGCAGAGGGCTGTCAGAGTAGCCTATTAAAGCAGAAGAAAGGCAATGCTCATACTGTTGGGTTTTGACCTGTTCCAAAGCATTTTTCTGCTTTTTAACTCTGAGAGATGAAAACCACAGTCCCCTAACAACCTACCAGGAGAAACCAGGCTGGAGACAGAGTGCTTGGCTGAAACATGGCACAAAGTCTGAAAAAACAGTGAATATACTTAGAACTTAGGTTTATTCAGATATTTATACAATAAGCCAAGACACCCATTATACAGACTGGTCCTTGTGTAACCAGAGAGCTCTGCTATGTGGCATAGAATTGTCCTTTGGGAGATACTCTCTAGAAAAAAATACAGGCAATCAACATAGTCTCTGACTTCCTTACCTTTCCCAAGGACACCAGCAATTTGCTCCTTGCTAATAAAACTTGGAACATCTCTGCGGAAAACTTGAACTCCTGCCAAGGAATCGATTCCACAAATTAACTAAAAGACCAGATTGGTGCAGTGCATGGAAGGACATCCCACACCAGCCCCCAACAGAGCAGCACTGAAGCTGGAGGGGCAGCCCAAAATAGCCCCTGGCAGCTGGGGAGGGTGGCACAGGCACTGCTTGCAGAGATGATCAGTAGTAAGTTGCTTTCTGGAGACAAGACAGGCTGAATTCGCAGGTTTGGCCGAGAGAGGAACCCCAGGGCTTGCACCTCTGCAGGTCTGTGTGGGGTGACAGCAGGGGAATGTGCCACCTGAGCTGGGCAGCACCAGCTCCCCCGTGGCACCACTTCAGCTTCATTCATGCCATTAGGCAGCTTCCTTTGGAGCTGAGCATGCCATTTTTTCCCCCTATTTTTTTCTTCCCCTCAAAAACTTTGGTACTTCCCCCGCAAGAAATCAGAAGCTTTATGTCTGATAAGGGGCTGGAACAGCTTCCTGCACTGGGAGAGCATTCCTCCTCTGGCTCTTCCTGCAGCCAAGCCAGAACAATGCCAGCACTTCCAGCATCATCAGCCATTCACTCCACCTCGCAGCACACTCAGTGAGGGCCCATCCTGTGCAGCATCTCCCCAGCCAGCACCTCCTGCACCTCCCCAGCACTGTGTTTTAAAAAGGCTGGAGCAGTCCTGAGGTTCAGTCAGAGCAGCTGTGCCCAGGCAGGGCCCTGTTTGGACGAGTAGGGGCTGAAGAATTCTCTTCTTTCCCCTTAGAGGAGAAGCTCAGTAGGATTTTTTCATGTTTTCATGTTGAACCTGCATGTGCACGTGCTGAACTTGGAGCATCCGAGTCCTTCTGCAGGAGTCAGTGGGACTGAATGTGCTTGGTTGGGGCTGAGCACACACATAAGAATTTACAAGGTTGGGATGTATTTTGTCCTGGTTGCTAAGTGAGATGAACATTATGGATTTGTGGCCATGATTTATGCTATCCTGCTTCTCTTGGTTGCCTTTTTTTTTTCTCTTTTCTGCTCTTCTTCTTTCCCATTTCTGCTTATCTGCTCTTGCCACAGAAAGCAGTATCATTTTTGGGAGTGTGTGTGTATAAGCAAATCGACAGTCTCAAAACTTGCATGAGGAGTTTGGTGGAGGCTTTGACAGAAAGGCTTATAAAGGGAGGTTTGTATTTTCAGCTCCTGATTTAGAGGGCTGGGTGGAGAGATGTGACCTGACGGGCTTTGATCCACGTGGATGTATGGGAAGAGAAAAAATGTGCCCAGTTGTGTCAGGGGCACTTTGTTAGGGAAAAAAGGATAATTCTTGCTGCCTCTGCCACAGTGCTGTGCTGTAATGGATGACTTCAATGTGTTTTCCAAATTGAGATAAAATTGCATGAGAAAAACTGGGGAAAGGCTTTTGTTCTTTACATGCTGCTTGCTCTTTATTTGACATACAAGCAAGTGTGTGCTCTTCAGCCTGGAGGAGACTGAGGGGAGACCTCACAGAAGTCAGCAGCTTTTTCCTGAGGAGCCCTGGAGGGACAGGCAGTGATCTCTGCTCTCTGTGATCAGTGACAGGACCCAAAGGAATGACTGGAGCTGTGTCAGGGAGGTTTAGGCTGGATCTCAGGAGAAGGTTCTTCTGCAGATGGTGGTGGGCACAGCCCCAAGGCTGCCAGAGCTCCAGGAGTCTTTGGACAGTGCTCTCAGGGACAGGGTGGTATTGTTGGGGTGTCTGTGCAGGGCCAGGGGTTGGGCTGGATGGTCCTTGTGGGTCCCTTCCAGCACAGGATATTCCATGATTCTGAGCAGGTGTCTGGCAGGTCATGCTCTCTGACCTCTGACTAAAATGAACTTTTAAGAGCTTCCCTGGAAGCAGCATCCGCCTTCACCGGCACAGCTTTGAGCTGCTGGAGCCTCCTTGCCTGTGCCAACCTGCCTTGCTGAGGTGTTTGCAGGACCAATCTCTGAGTCTGTGGTGGGACAGACTCGCTGCTGCCACAGCGGTGCTGGAGCTGCTCCGTTCCCTCCTGTCTCTGGGCTGGTGGTTTCCTGCAGCAGGTATTGCTGACAGTGCAATGAACAGGAGGGCACCTATTCCCTGGAGCCTCCTCTCCTGCCCTGGTGTTGGGGCAGTGCCCAAAGCTGCAGAGCTGAGCCTTGGGTGGGTGCTGGGGCTTGGAGGGGATGTGGGTTCGGCTGTCCTGCAGTTTCCTTGGCTTCTCCCTGTAAATAGTGGTCTTGTATGTTTTTAAAGTAGGACCTGCAGGTTTGCTGGAGGCATTACCAGCAGAGGGAGCAGGAGTTGGTTCCTTCCATCTACACTGTCCAGAACCATGAAATACCATCTTTAATAATAGAGATATAAAAATAAGCAAATGAACTCTTAAATCATTGAGGAACAGCAGGAGAGAGCTGTCCAGCAGGGTAGCACAAAGGCAGGTTGGGCAAAGCCATGGTGGAAAATTAATCACAAAATTTGGCTGAACCTTTACCAAAATTCCCCATGACAAAATGTTAGGGAAGGAAGCAGATGCTCTCCTTCCATGGCAGTGCTGCTGGTGCCCTGACATTCCTCTAACGCAGGAAAACCTCTGGGCAAGGTTGCCACCTAATTTCATGGATTAGCATTGGCCTCCTGTTCCTCAGGACTTCTGCAGAAGGGGAGGAGGTCGCTGAAGAAATGGCTTGTGGAACATTCCACTATTTCCATGAGTATTCCCATTTGGCTGTAAATACTGATACTTAATAACTCACAAAATGACCAAATCAATGAGCAGTTTTCTCTCCATGGAACATAAATTGCTCATTTTGACTGAAGGTGGCTTCACTCATGAGCAGAAAATTATAACTCCAGTTTTTATATGCAGAGCTGCAGACACCTACATCAACAGTAGATGTCTGATAGTGGTGTAGTTGAAATGTCCAAATTTACAATATGCTGAACAAATTCAATCTGTGCTTGGTAAAATGAGACTCCTGTGGCTGCCTGGAGCACCTGGTAACAGAAATAAAACCATACCTCGGGTTGCCCTGTGGTACTGAGTGGATTTTATTTCATCCTGCTATGGTGGTGACAGGGAAGGTGTTCAGAGGGCAAAAGCATCTCTATGGGGAAATGAGGCTGCATTAAGATGTGGGGAGCAGGAGCTGGGGGATGGATGTCCATGTTGCTTTTCTGGGGACAGTGACACCCCAGAGGGGCTATTGGCTGAGCAACCCAGGCAAGTCCTTCTTGGCCCATCACACCCTCCTGCTTTAGGAAGGTCCTGCTTTTCCCCTGTCCAAGCCTCATGACTCATGTTGGCTGAACAAGCCTCGGCACTTGCCCATGTGGCTTTGGCAGTGGGTGCTTTGGGTCAGCATCGGGCACAGGAGGGTGATGATGGGGAGCCACCAGTGTCCCTGTGTGGGTTGTCCCTTTTGGGACTGGAAGAGGGGCTGAGGGCAGCAGTCAGGTGCCCAGGGGACAGGGACATGCTGCAGCTATTGCAAAGGCTAAGCCAGCGGTGTGGCACAGCCTTTACACCCATGATCCCACTCAGCCTGGCACTTAGGACAGCCTTAGTGGGAACGTGAGCTCATGCTGAGCTTGTGCTTAAATCTGAGCACCAACAAGACACCAGAGCCCTCCCAGCTGGAGCCTCGGGACTGAGCTGGGCTGTGAGTGCAGCACAGCAGTGAGTGGAAATGTCACCTTCCTTTTCCAAAGCAATTTGCATTTCCCAGTGCTGCCAGCACATCTGACAGCTCCAAGAGGCCCTGGCTCGGGAGGTGGGTGCTGGCACTGCCAGGACAGCAGTCCCTGTCCCGGATACATGGACTGGGCACCCCTCAGGGCTGGGCAGCTGGGGGAGATGCAGGAGCTGCTCTGTGTTTTCAGGGGAGACAAAGCTATGATGCAGGGCCCCCACTGTTTCTTTAAAAACTCTGTGCAAGATCCATGGGGGGAAAATCACAGCTGCACCAAGCATGTTAAAAAACCTAAAAGCAAAATTGTAACTGGAGGGAGACCTCGAGCAAAAACATGTCTGATGTGGGGTGTCTGATGTGGAGGGGATCTTACCACCCTAAGAAAATTGGGGTTGAGGCTCTGCAGAGCAGTGGGGAAAGGAGTTGGACTCTGATCCTTATGGGTCCCTTCCAACTCAGGGCGTTCCATGATTCTGTGACTGTATGAGGTTGATGCTCCTTTAGTGTGTCAGGTTTTCCAGGGAGCAGCGTGTTTGGGAAGTGTAGAAGTGTTCATGGCTGGGCTGTGGCACGTGGATTGAAGGCAAATCCTGCCCCCATCGTGGCCGAGGCGGATGGAGCACCTGCTCTGCTGTTAAATATAGGACTGCTGCCTGCTCGGTGCTCGTGTGGGAAGCTGGTCAGAGCTGCCTGTGGTCCCTCGCTGTGGCCTTCTGGGGTGAAATCCTGGGGGAGAAGGGCAAGTTAAAAAAGCAAGCAGAGCACTGGGAATGTTGCCCAGTTAGTGGGCGAACCCACAGCATCCCCTCAGCTCACCCACTGGCTCTGGGAGCTTCAGCCCCTCATCCATGGCACTGCACAGAGAGCACCCATGGCATGGGTCCCTTGAGACACTTTTTAGGGTGCTGCTGCTGCCCTGAGAAGCAAAGCCCACCCTGCCTTCCTGCGGTGCAGGGAGCACAAAGGCTTGGATAAGCCTTGCATGTCATGATGCAGGAACATTTGGAAAGCTCTTCGCCCTTCTGTGCTCCTCTTCCTCTGCTGGCAGGAGTGGGAGGTGTCCATGCCCCTGCCCACACATCCCCCCGTGCATGGGCAGTGCTCACCTCCTCCAGTGCCACGGGCAGGTGCTCTTTGGCACAGAGGAAACAAGCACGAAGGTAGTGGCAGTGAAAGCAGCCGCGTCCTCCAAACCCTCCGGCACAAAAACCCTTTTGTTCCCCGGGTGAATTCCAAGAGCTTTTCTCCAGTTTTGATTCCAGCGAACTCCCACTGGAAGCAGACAGACTGAGGGCTGAAAACAAAGCAGCAACTAAACGAAAAATCCCTCATAAAAAAAAATCCCCACGAGGGCTGGAGGCTCTTGACAAACAGCTTCCCTGGCCTGCAATTCCTGTGGATTTCCTAATTTGAGATAAGCAGCAAAGAAAACAGGCTCTGGGATGGGGAGGCAGCGAAGCCACTGGGCCTTGGCAGAGGGAAAATACAGGCATGATTTATGGTGTGTGGGGGACTAGAGGAAGCACCCAGAGCTCCTCTGCTGGGGTTTCTCATGATAACCCAGGACATGAGGCCCTGGTGGCCTCTCTTTGTCTGTGGGATCTGCAGTACCATCACATCTTTCCCAGAGCTCGGGAGGATGTGGCCGCCCGAGTGCTGGAGACACAGGAACACTACGAGGGATGCAACCGGCCCCAGTGACCATGGGGAGCAGAAAAGCAAGTCCTTTTGGGCATCTCTTGGACTCCAGTGGGATTTCCCTGGGCCTTTGGCTGCCTGTGGCTCTCACAGCCTCCTGTTGTGCAGCCACAGGTGATTTGCAGGATTTGAGGGTGTTTGAGACAGTGTGATGGGAACAGAGGAGTGGAGGTGGTGTTTTTGTGAAGTTATGTTGCTGGGTAAAAAACCAGTCAAGCAAAGGAAGGTGAGAAGAAGGAAGAGGCTTTTGTCCCTGTAGGATTTATGGCAAGTTGTTGGAGATGGAAGCGTGCATGGGCAAAGCATTGACCTTTGCATTTTGTGTTTTTATGCATGTGCCTCCACTGTGGTCTCTGGAGGATCCAGCATCTCCAGAGCATCCAGGCACAGCCCCAGCCTTGGCACAGGAACGTGTTTCCTTGCAGCTAAAGGGCATTACAGGTGTCTCCCAAGCCTGGTGGGGATCAGTGCCGCTCTCCCATCCTTACCTTGAACCACTTCCATGGATTTGGGTCAATATGCTCAGGTGCCAGGGGCAACAGGATGGTGGTGTGAGCCCTTGCTGCCTCGTGCAGCCCCCACGTAACGTGGGCTGCATCCTTTGGTGGTTGCCAGTGTCCTCCTCCATGGAAGTCCTTTGCCTTGGTGGTGTGAGTCAGAGCCCACAGCAACAGAGGTGTTTTTGTCTGAGTTCGTTATTGCACACACACACCTGTGCCAGGCAGAGGGGACACGCACACAAACAAGGCTTGTGCAACTCTGGGGCTTGGACTTGATGAGATCCTTATGGGCCTCTTCCAAGTGGAGTTGTTCTGTGATGCTCTGACTAACTTGCCCTTGGCCATGGATGGGGTTGGTAATTGAGAGTGTGCACATCCGAGTGCCCCATCCCTTCCACTCACCACCTCCTCCCCTCTATCTGATGGATCTGAGGCCCTGCCTGTCCCTGACAGAGCATCTTACAGCTGGGGTGAATCAGCAGAGAACTGAACATTCCCACTTTGCACTCCGGGGAGATCCTGGCACCAAGGAGGGTGGAATTACCTGAGGGCAGGTGCCCCAGCTCGGGTGCAGCGGGTGCTGTTCCTGCTGGGTGGTGTTGCCACTGTGTGCACGGAGGTGCTGCAGTTTGGGAGGAGCTGTGTCCTTTCCCCCAGGCCATTGGAGTTGGAGCAGCTGGATGCACACGCCGGATGAGTTCAGCCAAAGTGTTGTAACAGGGTTTTTAATATTCCAGTCTCTTGTGCCCTGTGCTGAAAACCGTGGGCAGGCAGAACACTCCTGCCTCCCGTCTCCCACTTCCATCAGCACCTCAGGTACGCTGGATTTCAGGCTGCTCTGCATTGCATCTGTTTTCTGAAGGAAAGCTGGCTGATCCAAAGGCTGCCTGGCAGTGCAGAATGCCAGGGGAAGGCTTGTCTGGCCTTGTCACATCTGCAGATACCAGTGTGGTCCTGGCACAAGCCCAGCAGGAACATGAGTGGTCGCCCCACGCTGTGCCTGCACTTCCTGTGATAGATTGGAAGTGATGCTGCATCTGGGCTGGGAAGGGACATCACCTGGATAAGCTGTTTGTTGTCACCTGACTGTTAACATCAGAGGAGAGCCTGTGGCTGACCTGTGCTGGTTTATGAGTGTGAGAATGGGTGCTGAAGGCCCAGTCTCCTCTCATGTTGGTGTTCCCTGCAAGCAAACAGTGGAATGGGGTGCAGCGAACACATCGGGGCAGAGCCCAGTTGGAAGTGAAGTCCAAGGTCCTGGTGGTGGAGTGTCCAAGCCCATGTGGGAGCCCATGAAACAGCTCAGTGAGGTGGCAGTGACTTGCACAAGTCGTGAAAGATGATCCTGAACACCCATACCCTCTCCTGTGCAACCATATCATCCTCTCCATCAGACCAGCCTTCGTCTCCAGACTGGCCTTGGGTGCTGGTGTCCCACAAAACCTGCTGGATGGTTGCTCCAGCATGTGATTATCCCAGTGCTCCCTGCAAGGTCCTGTGGACTAGAGCTGCAGGAGGGCTCAGTTTTGTCTGGTGGGTGATTCCAGGGGGTACAGAATTGCCCCAAAGCTGTTACAGCTTCCTGCCCCCTCCCCAGAATCTCTGTGTTCAGTGCATGTCTTAGCACAGCATCTCATGTCTCATCTCTATCGAAGTGTCTCTTCCGCTTTGCACTCAGAATGTCTTCTAAAATTTGAAGATGCACTCTTATCAGAGTGACAGACAGACTCTCTTAACCAAAATGTGCAGATAGATAAGGAGAAATTGCATCCCTCTGGTTTCAGTGTTGACACGAATAACCCAGCAGCCTGCAGCCCTTCTGCAGGGTGTGTTAAGAGGGGAATGGGCAGGGTAAGAGAGATTAGCCTGAATCAGGAAATTACCTTCGAAATTGAATTACTGAAATACAGAGCTCACTGAAAGGCAGGCAAATAGGTCCTGAGATTTGCAGGATTTGGTGACATTTCTCTGTGTGTCGGCACTGCAGGATTCAGAGATTAGTCTCCTGGAGTCCGTGTTGCAGAGCTTTCGGCTTCACCTTGTTCCAGCATTTTCTGTGCTGTTCAGAGCTTCCCCACTGAAGTGTCTCCTGCTGAGGCCACTCTGAGGCAGGCACCAAGGGCTGACCTTGGGATTTTACCTCGCAGCAAAGCTGGAGATCTTTGTCTCCACTGTGTTTGTGCCTCGGCAGAGCTGAGCGACGTCAGCCACGACTCAGAGTGCGGCTCCTGCAGCAGAGACACAAATAACCCTGGCATTGCTCAACCTCTGCCACCGGTGCACTGGGTGCAGCTGCACCGCTCCCTCTGCAGCCCTGCTATTTTGGGGTGGGCCTCTCCTGCCCGGGGGTTATTACAGCTTGCAGGGTTGAGTCAGAGGAGCGAGTTGAGCCCTGTGAGTTGAGCCCTGGGGCAGTCGCTGGCATGGCTGGGTGCTGGGGCACAGCTGGGGCACGGCTGGGTGCTGGGGCACGGCTGGGTGCTGGGGCACAACTGGGGCATGGCTGGTGCTGGGGCACGGCTGGGTGCTGGGGCACAACTGGGGCATGGCTGGTGCTGGGGCACAGCTGGGTGCTGGGGGACAGCTGGGCACAGCTGGGTGCTGGGGCATGGACAGGTGCTGGGACAGGGACGGGTGCTGCAGCATGGCCACCCTTGGGGCAGGACAGTGACTTACATTCCCAGCACTTTAGTGTGGGTACCAGTGATATCAGCAAGTAGTTTTGTATGTGGTCTACTAGGGAAACTGTGCCCAGGCCATGGCATGTCTTGCTCTTCTCATCTTCAGGAGCCTTGGGAATTAAAGTGGGCCATGAATGCAGCATTGTCTGCTTAGGTGTTGTGCTGGTGTTCAGGGTTTCCTTCTGTGCTGTCCTGAAACACATTGGCAAAATCTATCACAGGCATAAAAGTGCTCTTGCCTTCCCCTCTTCCTGACCCAAAATGTAGTTCCTGGGGGGGAAGAAAAGGAAAATAAATAATGCTTTAAATCAGACATGGATGTGTCCGTGGCCACCAGATGACTTGGCAGCTCCATGGCACTGAAAGGAGAGGAGGAAAGCCTGAAGTTGGGAGCCACCTTGACCGTGGCAGGCTCAGCTCTGTTCCCCAGACAGCCCTGAAATGAGTTGTTAAGGAAACAGATTTCAAATTTGCCGTTTCCAAGGAGTTCTTGCAAACAACCACAAGGGAAGATACAGATAAAGGACGTGTTGGAAACATCCCTGTCCTGTGCAGAGGACATACCATCGTCCTTGTTGGAGTATCTTCACTTGCCTCCAGCTGATCCAGTTGCTCATGGCAGTGATGGAAGAGCAGCCAGTGGCACTTGTCCACCTACTGACAGGGCTGAGGAGGGAGCAGCTCAGTTATATATTGAGGAGACAAATAAAGGGCAATATCCACCTCATCCCTTCCCTTGGCCTTTGGTTGAAACTTCAACAGCTTTTAAGCATTGCTTGCTTGCATATTAAATTCTTATCCCCCATTGGTGATCAATTTAAGGACTTGATTTCCATTTCAGCTGGAACAGAGCCAGGCTGGGAGAATGAGAAATCAGAGAAAATAATTGTTAGGAAAGACAGTAAATAAGCCACTTTTATCTCCTGAAAAAGTGGGAGAAAGAGGCATGTCCTGCCTAGGAAATTTTACCAGCAAGTTCTATGCTAAAGAGTGTTACTTGAAAGAAAATGTTGCTACATGGCTATTGAATACAGCTTTAATAATAAATTGTGGTGAAGACAGAACTAGTTAATATCCTTTGATGGAAATAGGAGCTCTTTGTGGCAAGGAACCATTTACTTTGGATTAAATCATGAAAAAGTTTTTGACTGCAGTGAAAAGTCTGGAGACAGGGGAATGGGATTTTCCTTCAGAAGTTGAAGTTTGTTTTCTGTTACAGCCTATGTGGGCAGTGAATTCCTCTGTCTTCCCTTTGTTATTCTCTGTTCTGCTTCTTACCCTTTTGCTGGGAAACTTTGAAGTTTCCTTTTTCAATACTGATATGTAACACTGCCCTAATTGAAGGGGGTTGAGGACATTCATCTCTTTGCTCTGTCAGTGTCGGTGGGAAGAGGTTAACGAGCCCATTGGAAGTGTATTTTTCTCCCCTCCCTGAGGAATTGGGTTTAAGACCTTCACAGGGAAGTATTTAATGTGTTTTCATTAAGTCAGGGTTTCTTTTTCCTATTAGGATTTTGCTTTCAGACCTCATTTGGTTCTCAGTGTTGGCTCAGTTGGGCTGATCTGAGCTGTGCAGGAGGCAAGTGGGGTTGGTGCTGGGGCACCGGAGTTGGAGGTGATGCTGCAGCCAATTGCTGGCATTAAAATCCTGGAGTCATGGAATCATTAAGGCTGGAAAAGCTCTCCAAGATCATCGAGTCCAAACATTAACCCAGCACTGCCAAGCCTGCCACTAATCCATGTCCCCAAGTGCCACATCCACATGTCTTTTAAACAGTTCCAGGGATGGTGATTCCACCACCTCTCTGGGCAGCTTGTTCCAATGCTGACCACCCTTCTGGTGAAGAAAATCTTCCTAAATCTAATATAAACCTTCCCTGACACAACCAGGAGCTGTTTTCCTCTCATCTGAGGCTGTTCAGCTGCCATGAGCAGTGTGTTTGCAAGAAAAGCACAAAGGCTTTGTAAAGGTGGCAACTTTTGCAGCACCAGTTGGTTCCATATCTACTGTGGGAATTTTTTTGCTAAAAGAAAGCCAATTTAAGCTGATGATTAACATTACAGATATCCTGGAGGTTTTGCTGAATCAAAACTGGGTTCTGGAGATGTCTCAGCATCGCTCCAAGCCAGTCTGGTTTTTTCCCCCCTCAATTATTCTTAAAACTTGGCTTTTGAGTCAAGTGCTCGTGGATGTCTCTGGGTGCCAAATTGCAGGGAGAGCTCTCGAGTGAGCAGTAGCTCGAAGGCTCAGAGACCAGCAAGGCTCCAGGGGCTGTTTGCACTGAAAGCTCATGGGTTTTTGGGTGCTGAGTGGCAGATGCACAATCCCATCTGCTGATCCCCCAGCACTGGGAGCCTTTTGCAGCAGGAGCCACGTGTAGACTTTGTGCTGTGTGTGATGGCTCACTGGGCCTTTCCTTTTTGCACATCTCAAGGAATTGCAGTGAACCCACTGCACTGGTGCTCAGACCTTGGTTTGTGCCTCAGGAGCAAACCTTGTGCTGTTAATTTGGTGTCTGAGTTGCTCATGGGCTTCTGCACAGCTTGGGTGTGGATGGCTGGTGCCTGCCATGGGTGGCTTTTGTGCTTCAGCCTGTCTCTGAAGTGGGGACTTCTCTATTTAATCACCTACTTTTGTCAGATTTGCAATCTCCAAAAGCTCAATTTCTCTGTCAGATGGGGCTGGAATGGGCCAGTGGATTTACATTTACCACAAGGGACACAGACCGTCAGATAAACACATGTGGTGATTTTCTTCAGGAAACAAAGCTAAAAATAGTAATGATTCATAAAAACGCTGTGGAAAATACTGGTTTTCTGGTGGATGGAACAGGTAACATCCAATTTTGTATGTTATTAAGCTGCCTTCACATTCTGAGCTCCTGTGCAGATGATTTTCTCTGCAAACTGCAATTTAATACGGCGTCATCTCTCAAAGCTGTGGCAAACTGGGGGATTTTATTTTGACAGCGAGACACTTGCTTGGCAGTTCCTATTGAAGAGAACTGATCTTGGGACTTCCAATTATTTTTTTTCCTTAAAAAACCCCCCTTTTTAAGCAACTGTGTTTGTCTTTGGGGGGAAACTCTTTCAAGGATGCATGACTTGGACCGCTGAGTTTTGGGGGAGCTGCAGGGGCTCAGCTGAGCTGTGCAAGGGGCTCCAGGGGCTGGGACAGGGGGGGACCCCAGTTCCTGCAGCCCCTGGGGTGGCAGCCCTGGCTCTGCCCCATGTTCCTGGTTTTAAGGCAGTGTCAGGGACTGCCAGTGCTCCCTGCAAACCACTCTCAGCCGCCGGCCCCAGAGGCTCAGAGAGACGAGTGCTTTGCATGTCGGAACAAAAGGAGCTCAGAAACTTGGCCTGATGCAGTTGAGAGGCATGAAATGGCCTGATTTCAGCCCGGGGTTCAGTAAATAACCCCACGGTGAGCGGAGTCCCCACGTCCCCTTTGCCTCCCTCAGCTCATCCCGTCAGTGCTGCAGGTGCTGTCCCACACACAGCAATTCCCACTTGCCATCCCTTCTCCCGGTGCCATCATGAAATCCATGTTTTATTCTTGCTCCTGTTGTCGCTTTCTTCTTTTCTTGAAAAGAAAACCCCAAAGAATGTTAAACGGTGCCTGTGTCTTGGCAGCTCGAAGGCACGGACAGATTGTGCTTCAAAAAAATGGCAAAGCTTCAGAATATTGTATTCTGTGAAGAAGAGACAAGGAAAATAAACTCCCCAAAGTGCAGGTTTTATTTCACCAGAAGGCGGAAGGCTTTTAATATTTATTTGGGTTTGGCACTTGGCTACCTCGTTCTGCTGACACCACTTGTGAACCATGATAAGATTAAACGCTGTACAACCTGTTCTGGTTCCAGTTCAAATTAGGGTAATTTCCAGTAGGTTCGTTTTTCACCCTCCCAGAGCTGCCCCAGAGCAGGTTCCTGAGGTTCAGGTACAAGCACAAGGGGTGGTGCAAGCAAAGCCACAAAGGAAAAAAAGAAAAAAAGGAAATAATTTGTGCCTGTTTCTCATTTGATTTTGGTTGTGCCAATGTGATTGTAGCAGGATGAAAGGCTGGTCCATGTGGTGTGTCAGAAGGCAGCTGGTGAGTGTTAAGAGGGAGAATTCAGCTCTAAAGAGGCAGTTCCTGCCTCTGTGGGCAGCTTGGTGGATGTTTGTGTCTGGATTTCCACATAGAAAATCAGGCTGAGGGTGCTTTTCTTGTGCCTGTGGTTGCCTTGTTTGCCTGGGGATGCAGGCAGGTTTCTGGAGGCAGAGTTCACTGGGGTGGCAGGCTTGGAAATTGCCAGAGAAACAGGGATTTTGTTGGCCTGCACTGCCAGACCTGTATTTTTGAGATTCCTTTTTTAGCTGACCCGCCAACATCCACAGCACTGTTACCCATTTAGCATCCCGATGGATCCCGAGGGGCACTTGGCACAGCTTGGGCAAGGAATGGAATCCAGAGCATCCAGCACAGCAGGGCTTGTTCCTCAGTTGTGCCTTCTGGATGCCTGTGCAGTACAGCTAAGAAAACTAGAAGGAAAAGGGTCACAGAGCAGCTCTGCTCGCTGTAGGAATTCCTCCACTGGGTTTTAGCTCCATTTCTCCTTCCTTCCACACCAGCTTTTACCTCTTGGGAAAACTGAGAGCTGTTCTCCGTGCTTCTGAGTGACCTTGCTGCTTTTATTGTGCCTTCTCTGTGTTAGGTTGGAAGCTCCTGGGAGCAGAGAATTGGCTTTTTGAACTCTTTTTTCCCTCTTATGTAAATTCACAGCTCTGTTGATTTCTAATCCTGATAGTGAGTGTGGACAGGGGTTTCCAGTAAATGCTTTTCCCACCAGGTGTCACCTGGGTTCTTGCAGCCTGTCCCATCCTGGAATGACTCTTTGCCAAAAGGAATGAGTGTGATCCCATCTTTTGGAGCAGACAAGGAAAAAAATATATAAAAAAATAATATTGACAATCTGAATTGACTAATTGATTCAAAAAAGGTCATTTTCCATTCTGGGTGCCTGGACTTTGAGCCAGCACCTCCCTGGCACTGGGATGCACAGGCATCTATTGACAGGAATTTGTGTCAAAAGGAAAAACAAATTTAGATGTGTATAGGTGAATTTTGAGAGAGTGTGGGGAAGAGAGAATGAAACTCATACTTAAAAGAAAGGCAGTAATTGATATAAATTGTTGGGTTAAAAATGTTGAATGCCTAAATTAGATGCTTGTGCCTTTTTTGGGGGGGGGACCAGGGATTTTCATGGACAGCCAAACAGCCAGTGGTTTACCTTGGGGTTTTGGTGACATGACTTATATTCCCAGGTTATTTTACCCATGAATTCCAAACCCCTTGCTGAAATGTGGCTGTATATGTGCAGTCATAAAAAGGTTCCTGTGTTTCTCTGCTCTGCCTGGCTCCGTGTCTGCTGACTTGGACCCCCTTTCCAGGAGAGCTGCATTGAACTCCTTCAGAGCTTGAGCTCCATCCAGCACAGCAAAGCTTGGCTGCTCAGTGTGAACAGAAACAAACAGCTTTGAAGCTGCAAACTTAATTTTGCTTTATTTTTTTTCCTGGGTTTGCACAGCTTTAATGGCCAAGAGGTGAAACATCCAGTTAAACAGAATCAGAATCTGGACTTTCAGATTCAACTTTAAAAAGGTTTTTAATGCTGCCAGGGTTTGCAGTTATGTATCTGGAATGGTTTAAAAATCTAAGAAATGTTTTAAGGGATCCTACGTGGGTAGGAGGAGAAATACCTTTTCCTTTTGCATTTTCTGCCTTTGCCAGAGCTCCTGCCTGTTTTCTGTACCGAGTTGGCAGCCAGACCTTGCAGGTCTAAATGAAGCCTTACTGAACAAAGGCACTTTATGTTTGAACTCTGTGCCCTGAGTCTACACCACCAGCCTGGCCAGGCATTTATGTTGAATAAGGTCAACAAATATAGACAAGCTGTGTTTTGCAAATTAACCCAAAACAAATCCTAACAAAAACAACAACAACAGCAACAACAACAACAGTGCCTTTCTCTAACTCTGCCCCTTCCTTGTTTCACAGGCAAGAAGAGAAACCCTGGGCTGAAAATTCCTAAAGAAGCATTTGAGCAACCACAGACAAGCTCCACGTAAGTCTGCAAACACTAAAGGCAGAAGCAAAGAAAGCCACAAAGCCCAGTTGCTTCCAGCCTTTGCTGGTGCCTGCCCTGGCCAAGGCCAGGCTGCATGGGGCTCTGAGCACCCTGGCATAGTGGAAGGTGTCCCTGCCTATGCCAGGGGGTGCAACTGGAGGGGCTTTAAGGTCCCTTCCAAGCCAAACCATTCCATAATTGGGTGAGAATCACTTCACAGCCCATGTATTTTATTTCTCAGGTACTGCCAGGGGGTCTCAGCCCATCACCTGTGTCCATCACATGCCCATGTCTAATGTGCTGCTTAATGAGGCAGGAGACATCAAAAACCAGAATGGGCACCCAATTTTGGCTGAGGTGGCACTTTGGCTACCCAGTTTGAGTAACATGCCTTTGATAAGGCAGAAAAATGCATCCCCTTCTCCACACAGTCGGCCTTGCAAAAGGAAAGCCTCTGGTTTTGAGGCAATTTGAGCAGCTCCAGCCTGCCTGGCTTTCTTTGCTTCCCTGAGAATTCACTTTTTTTTGCCTGTTACCATGTGCTGTGTGACTGAGGCAATGATTTACAGTGGGTCTAGGCCTTTATGCCCATTTAATCCGTTTTTCCTACAGGCTGGCAGGGATTTGGTGCTTGTCACCTGCTTTGCCTTTCACAGTGAATGTCTCTGGGTTCCTGCATGGGGAAGCTGGGTGTGGGAAATGCCAATTCCAGCAGCTTCCTTCCTGAGCCCTTTTTGGGGTGACTTTGTGGATCTTGGCTGTATCTGTTGCTCCTGCAAAACCAGGAGCCTGCTCAGGGCTCCATGGGCTGCTGGATGAAGGTGTGAGGGGATGGCTTGGGGGACCGTGGGGCTTATATTTATTCACTGAGGGGAAAATGATCTTTTTAAGGCAGATTTCACATCTTTTCCCTTTCCTGCAGGCCACCCAGAGATCTAGACTCCAAAGCCTGCATCTCTATTGGAGAGGAGGTAAGACCAGGGGACCTTTGGGGACAGGTGACCATCCTGGGCTGGCTGCTGTGGGATTGCTTCACTTCAGCCCCCTCAAAAGGGCAGATTAATAAATACCAACTATTATAAATAATGCAGCCTATTTTGCTTGAAATGGAAAGCAGTTGCTGGATAAATAAAAGCTGAGAAGAGCCAGCCTGGGAGCCACTGAGCTCTGGGGGCTTGTAAGCCCTGACAGCCACCTCCAGCCATAGATATCTGACTGGCATGTGGTGTTTGTGCTCCTGCAGCAAGGGCTGGGTGTGGGACAGCAGTGTGGCCCCTTGGCCAGCTGCAGTGGGACCTGCTGGTTGGCACTGCTCTGATGAACATGCCCCAAACACTCCCTCTCTGCCTCCCATGGCACGTGGGTTCCCTTCATATTTTCCACCGTGGAAATTCCTTCCTTGCTGCAACAAGGTGCAGCTAATCCCCTGGAAACAACCATTACAAAGCAAGGGGATTGCTAACAGAGCCTTCTGCAGTTCTTTTGCTGATTTAAAGCCTTGATCCAAAGTATTTCCCTTCACTCATGTTGAAGGCCATCTCCTCAGGAGTCTAACTCAGGGTAGATCTTCTGTCCTGGAAGCAGATCCCTGTGACAGCATGGAAAGCAGTCCACCTGATGGTCTGAAAAAGACAGCAGGGAAAAAACAAAACCCAGGATCATAATTTTGATAGGAAAAAGAGCAGAACAGAATCCATAAAAGCACTTTAAAGCTGGACAACAAATTTATTAGCTGCAAAAGATGGGCCTTGGTGTCAGCAAGTTAATTCATGAAGTGAAATGCTAATCCAATAGTGTTTTATAATACCCATCTTTGGATGCTTTTCTTTCATTTTGTGTTTTCCCTGGCATGGAGCAGGGGCTGGAAGGTGGAAATAGTGTGAGATGCTTCTGGAGCAAAATGGTGCAGCACGGAGGCAGAGAAAATGCTGCCTGCTGCTAAAGCAAGCAATGCTCCAAGAAAATCACTTCTCCCCTGCAGTCCCAGGGATGAGGGAAGGCTCCAGAAAGGCTCCTTGCACAGAGGCAGCCAGACTGTGGTGGATGGTGCAAAGACAAACAGGCTTGTAAAGCCCAGAGCTCAGTGTGTTCTGCAGGTGCAGATCTGTGGCTGTCTCAGAGGGGCTGGCATGCCATGGCTTGCATTTCCCATGCATCTGTTCCCTGTTTATCCAGCCAGGTTCCTTTAGGATGGGCTCCCTCTTCCACCAGCCTGTCTGCACTCACCCTGATCCCGAGGGAAAGCCACTGTCCCTTCCCTCCCTTCTGGCTTTGCTGCTCATTTGAGCAGAGCCCTCCAAGCGCTTGTTTGAAGAGGATCCTCTTGAGCAGCAGGAGCAGTGTCAGAGATGCTTAAATTGCTCTTCCTCCAAAATGTTTTTCAGAGCTCCTTGTGCACAGTCCCACAGTGCATCCCTGCAGGAATTTTTCTGCTGTGCCGGCAAAAAGCTGTGTGGGATTATTCCCTGTGAATGGGTTCCTTCTCGCCCGCTGCCTTCTGCAGGGTGACTGAGTGATGTGGTTGTGAGTTCAGCAAACAGAATGGCAGGGCTTAGTGGCAAAGGCCTGCTTTAAACATCCAATAATAATAATAATAATAATAAGCAAAAAATAGAGCAGCTGCACAATATCGTGGCAGAAAAGAAGAAGGGCAGGTTGGGATGCAGAGTCCAAACAAAGTCATCCTTTGTGTAAGAACAGGAGGAAGAGATGACAGACAAAACAAATCCTCTGTGGTTTGAAAATAGGGCGCACTCAGCTGCTGTTTGGTCCACCTGCAGGTCTGGAGAAATAAACTTTTACAGATCATAAAAACCTGGAGGTATTTCCATGATTGTTTGGGGGAGGAGAAGGATGTAAGGAAGAAAAATTAAAATAAGACTGAAGGTGATTCCCAGGGGAGAAGCTGCTGTGGTGTTTTCCATCCCAGCTCTTAGAGGATGGAGAGGCTGAAAGTGCTGCCAGCTGAAGGTGACTGGGAGGGACAGGACAAGAGCATGTAATGACAGGACAAGAGGGAATAGATCCAAACTAAAACACAGTAGGTTTAGATTGGATATTAGGAAAAAGTTCTCCCCTGTGAGGGTGGTGAGGCCCTGGCACAGGTTTACCAGAGAAGCTGTGGCTGCCCCATCCCTGGAAGTGTCGAAGTCCAGGCTGGATGGGGTTCTGAGCAGCCTGGGCTGGTGGAAGGTGTCCCTACCCATGGCCATGAAACTGGATGTTCTCTAAAGTTTCTTCCAACAAAGCATTCCATGATTG
Organism: Myrmophylax atrothorax; assembly: GCA_026770055.1. NCBI lineage: Eukaryota > Metazoa > Chordata > Aves > Passeriformes > Thamnophilidae > Myrmophylax > Myrmophylax atrothorax. The sequence goes on from JAOXXN010000230.1 coordinate 9,894,364, forward strand.
TGTGACACTGGGCTGCAGGTGGCTGTCACAGCACCCCACCAAAGGAACAGCCCTTGCTGTGCCTGCCCTGCTCAGATGCTCCTCAACACTGCTTGGGCAGGGAGGTTGGACCAGATGACTCCAGTGTGTCCCTTCCAGCCTTCCCCATTCTGTGATTCTGTGGCACAGGCTCTGCTCACGGGGCACGTCCTCCTCATCCCTGCCTGCTGGCTCATCCTCCCTGCAGCCTCTGGGCACTGGGATTGGCGTGCTGGGGAGGGCACTCACAGGGGGAGGGGATGTGCCAGGCAGGGCTGGATTTTGGGGGGCATTCCTGCCCTGGCACAGCCGTGGCCACCGTGGTGCTGAGGGTTGTCTCTCCTGCAGAACTTTGAGGTGAAAGCCGATGACCTGGAGCCCATCTCCGAGCTGGGACGAGGTGCGTACGGGGTGGTGGAGAAGATGCGGCACATGCCCAGCGGGCAGATCATGGCAGTGAAGGTAGAGTGAGCCTCGGGGCTTCGTGTCTGTGTCTGTGTGCCCACCACAGCTCTCATCTCACTGGGCTGAGATCTGTTCCTTTCCTCGTGAAATCCTCTCTGTACCAATGTTCTGTACCAGGGTGTTTTACTCTCCTCTGCAATTCCTTTGCTGATTTAAAGCCTTCAGTTCAAAGTATTTCCCTTCAAGGCCATCTCCTCAGGAGTCTAACTCAGGGCAGGTCTTCCTGTCCTGGAAGCAGATCCTTGTGACAGCATGGGAAGCAGCCCACTGATGGTCTGAAAAAATAGCAGGGAAAAAGCAAAACCCAGGACAGTTTTGAGCTTGAGGGGCTCAAAGAGTGCTGAGGGAGATTTGAGCCTTTTAACCAAAGAATATGTTCTAAAACTGTGATGCTCAACATGTCTCCAGCATTACAGTGTGTAAGTCATGTTTATCTGCAATATTCCTGTTTTCCTAGAATTTTATTTCCCATAATTTTTTAAATATACATATTTTCTTCTGATGTAGCCATACCTTCAGATTCAGGGCTTTGCACTTTGTAAAGAAGAATAAATTTAATTGCATAACAGTATTTTCTCATCTGGGATTTTTTAAGGCAATTTGGAATGGGACATTTTTGTTGGGATTTTCACATTTTGCCTGCTGCAGTGGGATCTTGATTCAGGGCAGGCTTGTAGATGCTGCTATGAAAAGTTTTCATAACAACAGCTTAGACTCATAAATTTGGTCATGGGAAAATGTGTAGTTTGGGAAGGACCAGTTTTTGCTTGGCTGGATTTTACCTCAAGTTTCCTTTCTGAATTAGAAAAAAAGAGATGCAGAGCTGGAAGCTATGAACAAACTGAGGGAAAACTCTTAGCTCCTCAGTTGTGGATAGACTTTGCTGTGGGTGCTGGGTGGGACATTTCTCAGGGCCTCTGTGCTCTGCATTTGGTCTTCTTTTTTGCTTTGGTGTTCACCAAACTGCAAAAGATGTCTGTGAGTGTGATGGAAGATCTGGACAGGGTATGGCAGGAGCATTCAGGCTGTCTGTGATCCTCAACAGTTTAATTCTGTCCCATTACTGACCTTGAGGGGCTCTGGCCAAGGAGCCTTGGAGTATGTGTGTGACCCATGTTGGACTGTGCTGTGCCCTGTTGTGGTGCTTCCCAGCTGAGGGTCTCCAGGTATTTCACATAAATGGCATTTGTTCCTGGGAGACTGGGAAAGGCACATTTCCTCAGCCATGGGGAGCCCATGGGCTCTGGTGCAGGAATGGAGTCCTCTCTTATAGCCAGAGTCTGCTGAGATGTAATAGATGTCCTCTACAGCTCCTAAAGTCACAGCTTTCCACCAGCCTAGACTCTGATTTCCTGCTCCTTCCTTCTCTCCCTACACTCATTTCTTTTGGCTGTTGCCAAGGGTGGTGTTTGCAAGGAAGAGCAAAATCCCCTGTGGTTTGGGCTGAGGTGAGAAGGTCCCTGTTGCACTGGATGCTCCTGCCGTGGTGCTGTGCTTGTGATGTGCTTGTGACAAAGAGATGTGATAAAAGGGGGACAGGGGGGGTGTGGTGGGAGGGTCAGGCTGTGGTGGGAGGGTCAGTCTGTGGTTTGGGGGCCCCATGGCCAGCCCAGGTGTGGCTGTGGCACCCATGTGCTGACAATCACCACTGACAAGCTCTGTCCTCCAGCGGATCCGAGCCACAGTGAACAGCCAGGAGCAGAAGAGGTTGTTGATGGACCTGGATATCTCCATGAGGACAGTGGATTGTCCCTTCACCGTCACATTTTATGGGGCACTTTTCCGAGAGGTATGGAATCTTGGAGCTGAGCTGTGCTGCCTCTTTTCCTAGGCCCTGAATTCCCTTGTCTAGACTTTCTCCAAGTGCCAAGGCCTTAATCACCATCTAGACATGCAGGATTAGTACAATATGGACTTGCTCAATCCTGGGCTAAGGATCTGTCACATACAGTGAGTTTTATTGATGGGGGTGGCTGGTCACTGGGACCACCAGCCCACAGCCTGGTCCTGTAGTGTTAATATTGCTCTGGCTTGGGATGAGAAAGCCATGGGGAGGAAAAATGTGAAGAGCTCTGAAAAGCAGGATTTATTGAAGAGCTTTAAGCATAGCTCTGCAGAGCTGAACTTTTCCTGGCTCTGCATTAGGAGCTTCAGTTCTGATAACTTTTTGAGCTCCTAAATCACCAGGACTCTGCTTTGGGGAAAGACAGCAAAAAATACCCCCTAAATGGTAGGGAATGTGACAGCACTTAATTCCAGCTGGAGAGGAGGGAAGAAAAAGCCCAGTGCAGTTTTGCTGAATGAGTTTTAAAAGACAGGGAAGAGGCAAATGGGTCAGCAAAGAGCTTTGCACAGGATAGGAAAGGAAAGAAAGGAAGGAAAGGATGCCTGGTCCCAGTAGGCAGATGTCTGCTCTCTTTATGCTCCAGGGAGACGTGTGGATTTGCATGGAGCTGATGGATACCTCCCTGGACAAATTCTACAAACATGTCATTGACAAAGGCCTGACGATTCCTGAGGACATCCTGGGGAAAATCGCTGTATCTGTGAGTATTGGCAGGGTGAGGAGGGAAGGGAAGGGGCTTCTCTTCTAAGCCAAGTCCTACGTGACCCAAGCTGTGTTTGCACCAGGAAGAGCCAGGTCCATGTGCCACAGCCCATGTGGACACTCCTACCTGGCTTCCAGGATCTGATCTGAAGTTATTCTAAGCCATAAATAACCTGTAAAGTACCTATGCATGACACAGTGTGAGATGTGGGGAGGGTCCAGCAGTTCTTTTGCCAGGGAAGGTCCCTGGGTATCCACCATCACCATGGGCTGCTGGGAGGGTGCAGGACTTGTGGGAGACCCTTCAGGCAGGTCTGATTGGGATGGGGTGGGTGAAGGCAGGTGTTTCCTCCTCCTCATGGTGCTGCCAGCTGTGATTGACTCTGGCTTTGTTGTTTCAGATTGTAAAAGCACTAGAACATCTCCACAGTAAGCTCTCCGTGATCCACAGAGGTAAGTGCCAGGCACACAGCCATGACCATGCTGGTATCTGTCTGCCCTGTGCCGCGTGCTCTCAGCCTTGCAAGGGCTGGCCTTGCGGCCAGGCACAGGGCTCTCAAAATATCCGAGATAAAATGGGCCTTTGACAGCAAAAGTATGCCCCAGCATCTCATGACTAGCACAACATAG
>JAOXXN010000230.1:9899338-9922002 GCA_026770055.1 Myrmophylax atrothorax
GACAGCAAAAATATCCACCAGCATCTCATGACCTGCAGCAAAACCCAATCAGAGGAAATGGCTGCTGGAAGCTGCCTGCTGGTCCCAGGTGGAGAAGTGAGCTCCAGCCTGGTTATGCTGGCAGGAAAAGGGTTGCATTTCCTGAAATCCCATGGTCTGCTTCCACACCTCTGCAGAATTCAGCCAACCTTCTGAACTTGGTGAGCTTTGGACCAGGCTTTGCCAAGGTTTCTACCCCAGTTCTGTGCTGATGTGCAGTGAGAGGCATCTCCCTGCCAGAATGATGCCTTTGGCAGTGATCTACCCATCCTCATCCCCTTCCCTGAGCTTCCCTGAGCACTGCTGGAACAGAACAGTTCGAGAGCTAAAATAGCCTCAAGTGAAATCATAAATACCCTCCTTAAATTCTTCTGACATTTTCCCCTCTAGAGCATCTCAAAGATGCCATGAACACACTTAGGAAGAAACAAATTTGCAGTTGCTGCTTGACACCTTTTATTTTTAAAGGGTCATTTTCAATTTGTCGTGAGGAGGAAAAAGCCCTCTCTGAGTGTGTGAGTGCCTGGGCAGGAGCATCTGAAGCATCAGAGTTCAGCTTGAGCAGGCAGCCACACTGAGACACTCTGCCTGTGGCTGGGAGTTGAGTTTCCACCTTCTGTATCACTTACAGGAGGTGGAAAACACTGCTTGGCTCTTGGATTTCTGTTTACTTGTTTGATTTCCATTGAAAACTGTCTTACTTCAGCATAGTAGCAGATGGGTGAGGATCTCAGGTACCTGAGGGTTTTGATTGCAGAATACTGATTAGAGAGCAGATGTTAAGGAGCTGTAAACCACCCAGTTCTAATAAAGAGGACTCAAAAGCAGCTTCTGGCCTCCCTCAGGTGGTGTTTCAGTCTTGTATTTAATAGTTTATCAAATGGAGACGGAGGATCTTCTTGCAGAAGAGACCTGTTATTTCTGGGTGGCAGCAGGGAAAGGATCACTCCTGGTGGAGCCACCTGTGCTATGTTGGGATTTCATTTGGGATTATCCTCACAGAGCAATTGTCTGCTGTGCAGGAAAGCACCTCCATGCTCTTTTGTGTATCACTTTCTGGCATCTTTCTGTGCCTTGGTTTCCCTTTCTGATGGGAATTATAACGTGATGCAAGTGTGAACTCACCAGGGATTATGAGGCCGTGATGGGAAGCAGATAAATCTGGCAATAATAAATAGATGAGACACTGGCTTGGTTTCCATAAGGTGTGGAGCACCCACACTCCTGCTGCTGCTCACGCTGCCGTCAGGCCTGGGATCTTCAAATCAGAGCCCGTTTCTGAAATCTTGGTCTTTGTCTTAGTTACAGCTCTCTCCTTCCCTGCACCCCCCACTCCCTTTCATTTCACCCTTTCCTGCCCACTCCTCATGCTTTCTCCATGGGTTTTGCTTTTGGTGGAATGAGACCAGATCCCTGGGGACTTGGCAGAGCTGCAGCCCTTTGCAGACATCCCATGGAGATGCCCCCAGCCCTGCAGAGCTGCTCTGGTGTCTGTGGCCATCCCATATGCTGTGGGATGTGATGGTTGTGTGCAGGGTTACCTCCCTCTGCCCCAGATGGAGGAGGGAGTCTGCAGGTGAAGGGACACTGGCAGGGCACGTGACAGGCCCATGAGTTGTCACCTGAACAGCAGCAGCCGCAGCCAGCGGGGTTTTGGCATGTCCAAGGCTCAGGGCTCTGCACGGACTCCTTGGGTGCCCTCTGCTGATAGGAAGCTCTTCAGCCTTTTTTGGCTTGGCCCAGCCACCCACATGTGACAGTGACTGTGGTCTGTGTTCCTTCTTGCAGATGTAAAGCCCTCTAACGTGTTGATCAATACGCAGGGGCAGGTGAAAATGTGCGATTTTGGCATTAGCGGTTACCTCGTGGACTCGGTTGCCAAAACCATGGATGCAGGATGCAAACCCTACATGGCTGTAAGTTGAGCTGTGGAGAAGCTGCAAGAGAGCAGCCAAAGGAACATGAGCTCGGGGGGAAGGATCAGCCTCTGTCATGTGTCCTGGGGACTCCTTTGGGAGGGCGTATCCCTGAAGTTAAGGGATACAGTCCCCCTGTAAAGGGACAGAGGGGGAGACAGATCTCATGGATCTCCTGGGCACAGCCTCCTGCTGCCTTTTTACCTCCCTTTGACCTTGGGAAAGGCTCTGGAATTGTTCCCTCCTGCATGTTTGCCTTGTGGGGACAATAATACTTTGCATCTGGGAGGAAAAACAGTCCCCAGGGGCTGGGTCCCTTGAGCTCCTCCAGGGAGCTGCTGTTTAGGATTCACCCTTTGTGGAGTGCTTGCACAGGGTGAAAACAGTCCTGGAGAGTTGAGGCCTGTCACCCCTCCGTGCCAGCTGTGCCACCTCAGTCGCTGGTGCAGGTGTCACCTGCTTCTGGAGCCCCATTTCATTGCCTGCCCTTACTGTGAGGATGGGGGACCAGATTTGGCCCCACAACAACCAAGAGAGCAGTCTGGTGGTGTGGGCTAAGTGGGCTCCCACCCTGAAAGCCCCACCTGAGGATGGTGAGCCCTCGGTTTGTGGGCGTGGCACTGGGACCATCCCTGTTCCTCATCCACCTCTGTCTCTGTTCACAGCCTGAGAGAATTAACCCGGAGCTGAACCAGACGGGGTACAGCGTCAAATCCGATATCTGGAGCCTGGGGATCACGATGGTAGGGTGGCCTGGGGGCTGGCAGCGATGCCAGCAGGGCTCAGTGTTGCTCATGGACTCATTTTCCTCCCCACAGTCCCACTCACCCTAGTGGCTCTGGTTCCTTGGGAAGGTGGTAGAGTAGGAACGGGAATACAGCTCTGGGGGGTCCAGAGGATGTGCTGCAGGGTTGAAGGGAAGGAGGATGGAGCTGCTCTATCAGCTCCTTTTAGTGCTGCAGCTGCCAGGAGATGGCAGCATGGGCTAAGGCACAGGCGCCTGGAGCAGGTTGGGTTCCGAGCACAAAGACCTCCTCCCAGCACCCAGCAATTAGCAGAGTCCCCCTCAGCAGAGCAGGGCTGGGTGGGGTCTCCCATGCAGCGTTTGGGGGGAATCCATCTGCTCACAGAGTCATTTTACAGCGCAGTTACCCTGTGCAATGTGGGGCTGCTTTTAACTTCCCACCTTTCCCGGGTGATGTTGGACATGGAGGGAACAGGGTATTGAATATGGAGCCCTCTGGGTCTCCTCTGGCCTCTTCATTTAGCTGGGGGAGCAAGATGCTGTGGCCTGGGTGGGGGGTGAGGAAATCATGGAATGGTTTGGGATGGAAGGGACGGCAGGGGCACTTTCCATTATCCCAGATTGCTCCAAGCCCTGTCCAACCTGGCCTTGGACACCTCCAGGGAAGAATTTCCTCCTATCATCTATTCTCTATCTCTCTTCTTTTAGCTTAAAACTAGTCCCCTTTGTCCTGTCCCTGTCTGCTCATGTGAAAAATAGCTCTCTTTTCTTTCTGTAAGCCCCCTTGAGGCACTGAAAGGGGCTCTGAGGGCTCCCTGGAGCCTTCCCCTCTCCAGGCTGAACAACCTCAGCCTCTCTCCAGCCCCTGGATTTGTGCGGAGCCTAAAATCATGCCCCAGCGTGGGCACAGGCAAGTCTGAAATCTGTGGGGTGGGTGGGCTGTGTGGTGTCCTCCCCCTCCCTGAGGTGTGGGCTGTGTCTCCCCAGATCGAGCTGGCCATCCTGCGCTTTCCCTACGACTCCTGGGGGACGCCCTTCCAGCAGCTCAAGCAGGTGGTGGAGGAGCCGTCGCCGCAGCTCCCAGCGGAGAAGTTCTCAGCGGAGTTCGTCGATTTTACCTCGCAATGGTAAAATACCTTTGTGGCCTCAAGAATGTGACCGTGTCCGCCTGTGTCCTTCTGGGCTGAGAAACACAGGGGCCGTTGGTCTCCTATGTCCCTGTCCCTGTGGGCAGCCCCTGGGGGTACAAACCCAATTTTCAGGCAGAACATCTTCCCCCAGGAAGGGATGGGCCTTTCTGCCCTCCCTGAGCTGGGTGGGTGCCTGGAACTGTGCAGGCAGAGCACTGGTGGTGGTGGCGAAGAACAGGCTTGGTCCCCTTTGGGGGATGCACAGTTGGAAGGGGTTTAGGAGGCTCCTCACTCCAGTTGCCCCCACACCAGAAGCGCAGGGTTCCCTGTGCACAGGCGGGTGCAGTCAGGCAGCTCCACCAGCCCCTCACGTCCCCGAGGCTGGAAAGAGGAGCAGGATGTGGAATGGCCGTCACGCTCCTGCTGCCAGGGGACACAGCTCTGAGGGCAGAGGTTGCCCTGTGGTGGCCCCTGTCAGCATCTCTCCTGCTCCTGGGGCCCTCCGGCTGCTGTGCTGCTTTTCACGGGACTCGGAGCGGGAACAGTGGGAGGGTTTGGCTACAGTGTCGGAAAAGGGCTGGAGCTGTCTGGAGGCTGTGGGAGCTGCAGAGGCTCTGTAGGGAGCTCAGAGCTGCCCTCAGCATGGCTCCCAGGGCTGGCAGCTGCCCCACAGCTCCTGCCTGGTGCTCCTCCAGCTTCCCTGGAACCGCGGGGCAGGCGGGTGATTTTCCAGGCGCTGCAGTGCCCTCCGCTGCCTGCCAAGTTGGCAGGTGGATGGTGGGTTTGTGTGGTGGCCAAGAGAGGACGGCAGATTGACAAATACAGAAATGTGAGACTGTTCTGAGTGCCAGTGCCGGGGCCAGAGCCCGGCCGGCTCTGCCGTGTCCTAGGGAGGGGATTATCGGCCACTCCTGCACGGGGACTCTCAGTACCGACGGTCACATTCTTGGGACTTCTGTTCAAACATGTTTTCATACCCCTGTGGTTTCACTCCTTGCCTCCCCACCAGCCCGTGCTGGGGAATACCTGCCATGCCCACACTGCTCTGTATTTGGAGAGATGGGAGCTGGCTTGGAAAAACACTCTCCCAAAATGCCCACCCTTTTTGCAAGGCCCACGCTGAGGTTTGGGACCAGCTGCTGTTCTCCCATGCTGTTTGTTGTTGCCAAGTTGCCTGTTTGTGCCAGGCAGGCTGTGGTTCCTCACTGAGTGGTTTGCTCTTGCAAGCCTGGTGTCCTGCAGCTCAGGCTGGGGCTGGCTTAGGAGTTACATCCATGGCCACTTTGGGAAGCATGTGGCCATTCCTCTCCTGGCAAATCCTACCCTTCAGGATCACTGAAGATCTGTCAATGCCAGCATTGTGGCATGGACTCAGAACAGTGAATTTGGTGGCAGATTGCACTAGTTCTGTGTTGTTGGAGTCTGAGAATTTGTTCTGACACCAAACCCAGTGACATCCACTCAGTGCATCAAGGCTGAGTTAGTTCTATGTCTAATTCATCTGCTGCATAGGGCAGTGAAGTCTGATCACCTGTAGCCACTGCAGGAAGGTTCCTGGGATGTCTGAGTCAGGATCAGATCCCAATATGACTCTTCATTCCTGAAAATTTACATCGATTTCAGTAACTTGTCACCAGGTTTCCTGGTATTAATAACCTGGAAAGAAGGTTTTTATTCACAGAGGGTCTAAATTAAGAGCATTATACCAAATCTGGACACACCTAACCTTCAAATTCACCTTGTCATCTTGGCTCGGGCCGCTCTGGAGCTCAGAGGATGTGACACATCCCGTACCTCCAGTTCAGCAGCATTGGCACGTATCGGTCCTTGGTTCCTCTGTTCATTCACAACATGACACTGAACACGAGCCTGCTCCTCACAGCAAGCAGGAAATATCTATTCAGTGTGTGTCCCCTGCTTCCTCTGGGCTCCTGCAAATCCCAGCAGAGGAGCCACTGATCACTGCCGAGGTTCTCACTTTTGTTTGGCTCAGTGTGACACCTTTTCCCCGCCACCGCCGCGTACGTGTGTGAAGATCTTTTCAAGTTGCTCCAAGTGTCTTTCCCCTAAATACACTGCCAGGATGTGAGTAGAGATTACGTCCTGTCTTTTTAAAAGCTATTTTCTGCTGGAGGGAAACCAAAATAACTTCCAGCTACAACCCTCCAGAGCCATCTGTTGTAGGAGAGGAGAAAAAAAGGATGTCCTATGGAACCGTCCCTGCTGATAACGGCACGGTGATAAACAAATAATTGTACACGTGCTTTGCAGCCACTCGGTCACTGCTCCCAGGCAGAGGCTGGAGGCTGTATCCATTCCCTTAGTCACTGGCCTGCTGCAGAGCACCCAAAAACCCAGTTGTACGTGACCCCCAGCAACAGGCAGTGTCTTGACTGGTGTTTATGATGTTTCCAGATCTCTTGCTTGACCTTGAGCTCACAGCAGTTGTACCCAGCCCTGTGTTCCATACAGAGTGTGTTGGCTGAGGTGTCCTTAAGTTTGCTCAACACGGATGAGTAACTGAACATATTCATGAGGAACTTGAAACCTTGCTTTTGTATAGTTTTATGGCCTTGCTTAAATTGCAGAGAGAATGTAACTCCTAATTTTTTCTTCTTTCTTTTTTTCTCCATTAAAGCTTGAAGAAGAATTCCAAAGAACGGCCAACATACCCAGAGCTTATGGTGAGTGTGGCTGCATCAAGCAGTGTGTTGGTTCAGGGCTGCAGTGGGTTGTGATGAGATGCTGAAGGCAGGGATTCCAGTTGTGATGATGATTTGGGATGCTTAGCACCTGTTTTTTCATAACAGGCATGAGAATTGTTACACTTCAGGGCCCTGGGAGGGCATCTGCAAGTCAGAGATGCTCTTTGAAATCTCATTCAGATGCTTTTCCAGTCAAATCAAGGGAGAAAAAAATATGTAAAAGCAGGTAATAGATGTGCTAAGGGGCAAGAAGGAGGCTGTGAAGAATCAGTAAGGATAAAATCCTCCTCTTGGGATTGGTGATAAATTCAGACACCTCAGTGTGCACCAGATGCTCCACATGGGCTGCAGGAGCTGCCATGGTGCCTTGAAGTGGAGGCTTTTGGGCAGAGTAATTCCTGGATGAGAGGGACAGAGACGAGTCTGTGACTAATAATTCCGGTTATTGAATTTTATCTGCTGCTCAGAGACTGTTTGCTGGGAGCACGTCTAGGACAGAGGAATAACTAAGGAAGAAAAGGCCAATAAAGGCTGGGGCTGGGAAGGGCAAGGCAGGGCCCTGGGTGAGCTCCCAGTGCAGACACTGGAGTCTGCTGAGCCACAGCTCTGGGCTGCAGCTGGCAAGTACACTCTGGGGGCAGGTTTTTCTTCTAGGGCTCCACAGCTTCATGGCCTCTCTCTTCTGACTTTCTGGTACGGATCCTGGTGCTCCTAAAAGCTGGAAAGAATCAGGAGACCTTAGAAAGTCAGTGTTTCACTCCTGTAGTCGTCTAGTCCTTTTTCACTCTCACCTGATTCACAGCTTGATAAAGGCAGGAAGGTGCCTTAATGTTGTTATTTCTGAAGATCCTCACTCAAATGCTTGCTTGTCCCTGCATTCCCACCCCTGTCCAGTGCCACTGGCAAGATTGGATTAAGGGTGGAAAGTGCTGCAAAATTTCCTCAGGCATTGGTGTCCCTTGAGCTGTAATTCCTGGGACAAGCCATCCAGAGGATCAGTGTCATCACCACCTCACACTGTCTGCTCAGAGGTGTGAAGGTGCCAGGGTTTAAGGTGCTCTCACTGCAGGTCATGCTGGAAACCCTGTACCTCTTGAACCTGAGTTGTGAGCAATGAATGATCCCCGTAGCATTTTGTGCTGGGCCCTGTAATGCAATTAGACTATGTATAGATCTGATTGACACACAGTTTGCCCAGATACTGGTTTCAAACAAAGGGGTTTTTAAAAAAACTTTTTTTTTGGTATATTATTGACTTAATACATATATTTATTTTAAGCAAATCCCTGAACTTTGCCAAGTGGCCTTTTATCAAAAAGGTTCACCAAAGCAGCTCCGTCTGTTGCAGCATTAATTCCCATTGGCAAGCGAGTGCATTTCTATTGAATTAGGTTCTTGGATCACCTCTCTGGAGTATCTCAATGCTGTGGTATTTTATGGCTGACATGAATGTTGTGAGGTCCTGTGGTTGAGGGTTGCTGTTTTGTTGGGGTTTTTTTCTCTCTCTTATGGCGTTAAGTTGCGGTACTGGATTGGACTTGTCATTTAGACCAAGACTGCTCCCTTGCTTTCCTGTGGAATTGAGGTTTCTCATGGAAAATATGACTCTATGCTATCTTCAGCATCAGGAAAACTGATATGAATGCTTAATTTCATTTTCAAACCCACTTCCCCAGGTGAAGTGGAGCGTGAAACTACTGCAGGGCTGGTGGTCTGCACATGGCGTGGAGCACAGCCCACCTGGCACGGGGGGTTCTGTGCTCTGAGCAGGCTCAGTCACTGCAGGGGGTTTGGGTTCACTGGGAGGCAGGGCTGGAGGTCACTGCTGCCACCCATGCCACACTTGTGGGTGGCTCCAGGTTGTGGTAGCTCTGCTTTGGGTGTGACTTCACTGGGATGTGAAAGCAGTGGCATCACACTGGGATAATAACATGGCAGGTCATTTGGGTCACCTCCCTGAGAGTTATTCAGGACACTGCGATTCCTGTGACTGTCTGACCTAGGGAGACCTTAAATTTTGCCTGGATCCTTGCTTCAATGCATTGCAGCTCTGTTTCCCACATAACTGTACTTCCTCTTCCTTACTGATGTGTCTTTGGGTCATTTCCCAGCTCCTCAGAGCTGCCTCCATAACTTTCTGCTCACGCCTGCCTTGGAATATCTCTTTTCTTTGCTCTTCTCCCTCCACTTGGCCACTGCCATAAACAATCACTGAAACAGCCAATGCTCAGGGACTGAGGAGAGGGACAGCTTGCATAAAACCTGGAAACCCCAAATTGTCTTAAAAATCTGTCTTGAAATGAGAGTGTTGGGATTGAAACTGGGCTCCCCCAACCTTGCACAGGCAGTGGTCACTATGAGCCCTGCAGGGGCTGCCTTTTGATTCCTTCTGACACCCTCCATCCAAATGAATCCAACTATCTGCCAGGACAGTGGGTGTTGGACAGTGTTTTGGGGATTTCAGGTGGGAGTTGTCTGATCTCAGCTGACATGTTGCTGTCCTGGGACCAAACCAAACCGCTGGTGCTGGTTCAGAGGGGCTTTTGTTGCTGTCAGAGGGTATTTGGTTGTGTTTTTCTTCCTTACACATATTTTTCCATTCATGCTGAAACGTAGGCGAGGTTTTCTGGCAGGATGTCTCCCCATGTTGGTCAGGATTGAGTAGTTAAACACACAAGTGCGGGTGGTTTTCCAGTCGGGATGGCTTTCCTGTGCGGTGGTTGGGGTGAAGTAGCCATGTCCTGCTGCGAATGGGAGCAGTTCAGGGAAGAAATGAGACTCAAAAGTCACCAGAGGGTAAATACACAGATAAAGCAGGAAGCTGAGGGAAAACCCACTGCAGTCAGCCTTCCTGCAAGGTTTGCCTTGCTGCTGTTGGATGGTGGGATGGGGAACCACTGCCTCGGGACGAGCACACAGAGCTCTGGGGGCACAATGTGCTGGAGGTGGAGGCACTGATTTTAGCACTGAGAGCAGCCCAGCTCAGCCCTCCCAGCCAGGACAGGGTTTAGAAGGAAGCCACGAGGGCAGCACAGCTCTGCAGCTTTCCTGGAGTGGCCCCTTGGGCTCCCCAACCTGCCTCAGCTGCAAACATGGAAAGCCCAATATTATGGTACTAATGACAAAACCTTTTTCACTGTCTAGAGGTTTATCTGAAAAGGCTTTTTGGTTCGGTCCTCAGCGTCGTGAATAATAAACTTTGCTGTTTCTTCTCTCTTTTCTTCCCCAGCAACATCCTTTCTTCACCCTGCACGAATCCAAAGAGACAGACGTCGCCTCTTTTGTCAAGCTCATCCTGGGAGACTGAGAACTGGACTTGTAAATGAATTGCCCTTCTGTGGACTGGTGGGTGCAGGGGAGGGGCGCGTGGCAGGACTTGTCATGGAAGCACCAACAGAAAGTCGCCGTGTTTTGTTTTATTTTGTTTTCATTCTGAGAAACCCCCACCTCGCCCAAGTTTTTTAAAGGGTTCTTTGGTATCCATAGTGACATAGAACGAGCTGGTTAGTGAAATGAATTTTAATAAGGTTGGTGACCTTAAAACAAAAACAAAACAACAAAAAAAAAGATTTAAAAGAGTGATTTACATATTTAATGACAGTCCCTCTTCCTAACTTGCTCCTCATCCCCTTTCCCTTCCCCCTGAACCAGAATTTGCTTTGTCATGGTAATAGGTGCTATGGTAGTCATGAAGTTGTATGTAGATTTATATTTTGTCCCTTCCATTATTTTAATATTTATGTTAAGTGCTTGATGGAATAGATTTCTGTTTTATATGAGGATGAGTGCGTGGTGACGATGATGATGCTAAATGAGGCCACAGCAAGCAGCAGTCGTGGGGCTTCGCTGGGGAAAAAGGTGTCAGAGAAAAGAGGAGGAGGAGAGGTGTCTCTGTTGTGGAAAATGTTTAATGTGCATCGTAAAAGGAAATTATAAGCAAGACTTGCAGCTCAGCTCCTCGAGCTGCTCTTGCAGCGTGTGAGGTGTGAGGGAGGGAGGTGCTGGTGCCCCTTCTCCGGACACCGCGCTCCGATTCCGGCCGGTGCGTCCCGGCCATCCCACGGGGCACTGCCAGCCCCCAGCTGGGCACAGCCCCTGCCCTGCATCCCAGCGCCTCACAGCGGGCAGGTCGTGGGCTCTGGAGTGAGAATCGCTGGGATAGTGTCTGGGACGAAAGTCGCAGAGAGAAGTAGATTGACAGATGAGTTGCACAAAGGTGAGGAGGAGACTGCGTGGTCAGTGCCCACCTGCCCGCGGGCCCAGCAGCGTTGCAGTGCCCGAGGCTCCCTTGGGCTGGGGATGAGCTGCTTCGGGCCTAAAAGGGAGCTCCTCTCTCCTCCGGGTGAGACAGGATCACAGGATGGCATAACACCTGTGAAAAATGGGATGTTGTAGTGCTGCTGGTTTCCAGGGCTCTTGGCACTGTGTTGGCAGCATTCCTTCCATGCTTGCCCACACTTTGGGAGTGCTGGTGCTCCCTGGGAGCCTGTGCTGGCATGTGGTTTGGGCTGTGTCCAGCTCCAGCTGGGATGCTGAGGGCAGCCAGGAGCACTGGGCGCTGGCATGGCTTACGGGTGTGTCCTGTAGGAGCTGCAGCCTGGAACCCGTGCAGGGACACCACAGCCCATCCCTACCAGGAGCTCGTTGCTGTAGGCCATGTCCTTGAAGAAAAGCTGCTTGCCAGGGGTAGGAGAACTGAGGCTATGGGGTCAGAAAGGGAGGCGGAGATCACTGACCTTGGGATTACTGTCTAGAGAAAAGGGGGACTGTGCATTGTGAGGTGTTGCTGAGCCTGGAGCGAGGCTGCTGCAGGCTGATGGCGGTTTGACTGAGCCAAACCTGCCCAGCTGCCTCCTCTGGCCATGAGATCCTTTGCCTTTGCTCGTGGCTCCTTCCCCCAGCCCTGGGAAGGGGACTGCATTCCAGCTGCTCCAGTGGTGCATGTGTGCCTCATGCCCCTCCACGTGCTTCCCATTCCCACCCATCGCTTTGGCACAGCCTCTCAGAGGCAAATCCCAACTAGAAACATGCCTTGCTCTGCAGTATTTGTTGTGCACATTGGGCTTCTGGAACAGTCTGAGTGTATTTTGGGAAGTGATCCCTTGGAAGGGCTGATGGGGAGGGTAGAATTTAGAGCAGGGTTTCCCCAACGGTGGCACCTCTGGTGCTGGGGACATGCCAACACTTTAAAAGGCGCACACAGACACCGCCAGTGCCTGGACTGCCACTGTCACCGTTGGCAGTGCCCGCAGGAGTGGCTGTGAACCCAAAAACAATGCAGCTGTGCCCTGGGCCAGCGTTGGAAGAGGTAGGAGAGCTTTGCTCAGGGGGGGTTTATCAATCCTTGTGCCCCTCAGCTGCAGAGCAGGGGCGCTCTCAGAGGGCTTGCAGGACTTCCCAGATCATGCAGACTCTGGGGAAGAGGTTCCCCTCCCTCCTGCCTGCCCTGCCCTCGGGACCGATGAGCTCCATATCCCGCTTTGTGTCGAGGGGAACCTTTCAGGTTACATTTTGTGGCGGATGAAACATGAGGATGTTTTACTTCACAGTGTAATTTTAAGAGGCCTCGCATGGCTCATGATCTGCCCTCTCATATTCCGTGGTGTGTATGTGTGTGTGTTTTCTCTCTCTCACTTTCTCAGAGTCGCAGAGCTGTTTTGATTGATTGTCCTCAGCTGCAGCTCAAAGTCCAGCCAGCCAGTTTATAGACTTGGTTCCAGCATCAATTCTCGCTTTGAAAAACATGACATTTAAAACCACCCTTTGGTTTTCCTACATATGGATCTGATGCTTTTGTTGAAGACTGTTTTTGCCGCTTTTCTCCTGGAGTATAAGTCTCATTTGGACACCGCATCTCCTTGACCTCAGAGCACCTTTATTTCAGTGCCATTTTAATTGACAGGTTGAATTTATGAGATACTGTCAAAGTTCAGTATTAATAGCAGATATTAATGTCACCAGCATTTTCCAATAGAAAATTAATGTCAGTGTTGTCTGCAGCTAGTAACCCTCTAAAAGGATTCCTACATGTCTCCACACTGCATGCTGAGTGCTTGCTTTTATGCTTTTTGCTCTTGCAGTGCTTGGGCCGTCTAATCCCTTTGTTTTAATGACATTACAATAGGGCAGGCAACAAATCACTTCCCTTCCCTGCTCATTCCCCGTGACTTCGTTCCTTTATAAGTCATTTGCGTCAGCCCGGAGCAAGTGTGGAATGAAAACTGATCTGAGGGATCACTGCTGTGGAGGGGAGTGAGGCAGGGGAGGCTGCAGAGGCTCTTGGTCTGTCCCTGCATCCCTCGTGGCACGTGTGGGCACAAAGCTTGGCCTGACCCAGGGAGTTCTTAGAGAGAAGCCTGAGCTGGTGGCCTTGGCGCAGGGAGGAGAGCCAGGGACTCCTGTGTGCTCAAAGGCTCAGCAAACACACTGGGCTGCGAGATGAAAGTGAGACTCTTCTCTCTTGCAGTGCATTGTAACCTCTGTGGAGATGAAAAGCCTTTGGTCACTGCTCAGATCGTTGCTTGGCTGTAACATGAGCACAGCCTTGCCTAGGAAAGATGTGATTTTTGGGACATTAAGCTTGTCCCAACAGCCATGCCCCTGAACAGCCAAGGTGTTGAGGCTTAAAACTGTTCTTCAGAAAGCTCTTTTTGTGTTCACGCGGCACAGAACCATGAGCAATGTGTTGGTTTGCCCTGAACTGGGATTTTGAAAGAAGCAGGTCTCATGCCATAAATCTGAAAAGAACTCAAAACCCCACCAGGGAGCAGGGAGGAGAGCAAAGCTGCTGGGAACTCAGCACTGAGCTGGGTCCTGGACCAGCTGCGGATGGATTCCAGCACAGGGAGCCCTTTTCAGAGCAGGGAGGATCTCTCTGCTCTGCCACAGATTACTGGGCTGCAGGAAAGAGGCACAGCCCATCCCTGGGGATCCCTGGGCATGATGTTCATCCTTGTCTTTTCCCCCCCATACAGCTCTTGATGTTCCTGCAATCTCCAGAATGTTTGAGGCTTTGCCATCACTAGAGCTGTAATGTGTCACTGCCAGGAAAGCTGTTTTCTGGGTCTCCAAGAGCCCACTGGTCCCTTAAATCTGAAAAAGGAGTCAGAGGGCATTTTCTGGTTAGTGTTTTTAAACAACAGGTTCATGCTGCTGCAATGGGTGCAATGCCCATCTCTTCTGGAGTTCTTTCCAGGTGTACAAACCTTTACACAGATATCTCTGTACTGTATTTCTGCATTTTCCCTGACTTATGTCAGGTTTACTGGTGAGGAAGGAGGCAGCTCTGAGTTGTTAAAGAGATGGAACACCATTTCTGGAGGCAGGTGGCCTGTCCTGTGTGATGGAGGAGGCATTTAATGGGTCACTACTCAGAAAAAGCTCTAAAACGGATTTGCAATGGATCTCCCTGTTCATGAGCGGGTGCTGTTGGGTCAGTGCTACTGCACCTTGTCTTGGTGGGAAGGGGCTGCCAGACTCTGTGCCAGGCAGGGAGCAGTGCCTGGTGCTGAGGGCAGACCCTGGCATGCACAGCCCTAGCTGGGATTTCTCCATGCTTGCTACAAGCCAAGTGTGTACCTGCACATTTCCCTTCTTCCCAGACATTTTGGAGGAGGAAATCCTGCTTGGTCAACGCAGCATTGCTTTAGTGGCTGGTCTGATGTAGTTCAGACAAGGTTCCCACCAGCTCCCTTGTTTAATAGACCTCTTTTTTATTAAAAACAAACCCCAAACTCCTCTCTCAGAAAAGCCAGCCAAGATGCTCTTTTTTTTTTCTCTCTTCCATCTTGTTCCTCTTAGAGGAACTCTGGGAGCCCGTCTTGGTGCTTTCACTCTTTCACATGCCAAAGATTGCTACATCCCTCTTAGTTACGCTCCTGCCAAACCAGATCTTACAGTCTTGCCTCAAAAATCATCCGCTTCCCTGCTCCTTGGGGTTCCTTTTGTTGCTGTTGCTTTTTCATTGAATTTCCTCATGTTTATTGACATGTCTATTGTTGAGCTTCCTGGACACATGCAGCTCTCTTTTTCGGATACAGGGAAAGACAAATAGTTGCCTTCACTGCTCTGCCCCTGCTGTTGGGGAAATACTGTCAGTGATATGATTCCTACAGATGGGATGGGTCTCATTTAGAGCTCGGGTCGTGGAGGGTGTAAACTGGCATTGCTCCATTGGCTTGGCTGGAATAAGGCCAGTTTTGTCCAGCTGAGAATCTGTCCTTAATGTCTAAACAGTTATTACGCACTAATAAAGATTAATGATTGTAAATCCCCACGGATTATACATAAAATGGCAAGTTTTACTCATTAATCTTTATTGCCATGTTATAGCTGTTTATGTTAGAGGAGTCGCCTCTCTCTGCTCTGAACACGCACTGAGGAGGGGGATGAGTGTGGGGGAGATGGAGGGTGGACACACCAGCCCAGATGGCCACATGTTTTGCAGGCTGTGTCCTCCCCCAGGGTCCTTGTTTCCTTGAAAGCCGTTAACCAGCAGCAGAGGATGTGTCCCAGAGCTTTGTCTGCCTCGCCGGCCTCTGCCTGGGCTATAAAATCCAGATTGTTTCTGGTGAGAAGGGATCAGATCTCCTAATTAATATTTCAGCTCTGCCTTTACTGGAGCAGATGGAGAGTATGAAATTTGACATGTGCTCTGGCAGGCCAGTGCTCTGCAGTGCTGGGAGGTTCTCTCTCCCAAACCGTGGCTGGAGGAGATGCTTTCTGGACAGTGGCTGCTGAGTTGCAGGTTTAAAGGGCACTGTTCCTTCACATAACCCCACACCCTAAACCCAGTGAATTTTGGTAATAAATAGGGCCAGAAAAAGCTCATTGAATCTCAGGTTTTAGGTGTTTGCAGATGTGTGTAGGCACAGCCAGGAGCTGGTGGTGCCAGCATGGACACAAAGGGCCATGTGCTGTATAAATGAAGAGGACTCTAGAAGAGTGTAGTAAACTTCAATGGTGGATTTAATGGCATAGGGACAACATGAGTCCTCTGATAGGCAGCTGTGCCAATCCACCCTGCCAGGGAAAGCCAGGGGCAGAAAGGGAGGGCAGGACACAGTCACAGGTTCCATGAAGCACCCATCCTGCTGAGAGCTGCCTTTCTCTCCCCACACACTCCTTTAAGCCCAGATCTGGGGCTAATGGCTTTGCTCCCAAATCCCAGGCTGCCACTGCACCCCCAATTCCAGCAAGGGAAGCAAAATCTAAAACCCAAAAGAAACCCACAGGGATAAAAACTACAAGTGAACCAAGACGTGTTGCTGCTGTGTGACCTTGTGTGTCGCTGCTTCCCCCGCTGAGCTCTGACTCAAACCATGGGAGAAGCACAGCAGAGGCCTCTGTAGCTGAGAAAGGAATGGGTAAACATTTTCAGGTGGTCTCTAACAAGCCTAATGCTGGAAATATCCAATTTACAGGCCACCAGGATGAAGGAATCCTTGGGAGCCTGCGCAGCCGGCAGTGCTGTTCCGCTGGGAGCAGTTTGGGCTGCAGGATGTTTCTGGCCTGGGCTCCCTTAGTGCCCCCCTGGGCTCCCTTAGTGCCCCCCGGGTGCCAAAAGACCCTTTGCCTCCATCGACCCCTGAGGTCTCAGTCACCTTCGTGGTTCAGGTTTTACTGCCTGGGCTTTTCCTGGCAGCCTTTTGTCTCGGCGGTGGGTCGGAGCGGAGGGAAGGGAAGGGGCCTCCAGCCAGCTCAGCTCTGGGAGAGAAGGAGCTGCCTGTGCTCGAGGGGGAGCCACAGCCGGGATGTCTCCACCCTGCAGGTATCCATCTGAAGTAAGAGCTTGTCCCATGGTGCTCCACTGCCATTCCATTGAAATTCCCAGTGGGGAGGCGCAGCAGCTCCGGAGCTGCCACGGTGTCGCTCCGAGGCAGATCATCCCTACCAGCAGCTGGGATGGGCTCCTTCCTCCAAAGGTTCCTGATTTTCTCCAAGGGCTGGGGCCAGAGCCCAGCGAGGTACCGTGAGGATAAGGCAGGAAAAGCTTGGAAATGTCTTCAGTGTTCTGGAAGTAGGGCTGGAAATCGCGAAAGATCAGACGCCCTTATTTCCAAGGCTGTATGGTTTTAGCCAGACCTGAAACCCTTTCCTAGAAGTTTTATTTCAGGGTATTTTGATCTGTTGCTTTCGCTTTTGGGCTTAGCTAAATCCAGGAAACTCAGAGTAGTGTCGTTCTTGAATAAAGACTAAACACACCCCAAGTATTAGTGAACCGATCGGGGAAGTTTGTGTTTGGTTTATCTTACAGGAATAATTCAGGCCAGCTCAGGGTTTAGTTCAGTCTGGTTTTACCCCAGATAATTATTACTTTCGGGAAAATAAGAGAGCAGACCGTGGCCTTTCCAAAAGGCTGTGACCCAGAAGGTGGATGGAGATAAGTGCTACAGGGAGAGGGGGCCAATGTCTGAGGGCTGGAAGGAGCAGCCTGCCTGAAGGCACATCCATGGCCTCCAAAAACACGAGAGAGACAGTTTCCCCAGAGATTGTGTGATAGAACTATCAGGATCTGCCATGTCTTGGTTTTTTCCCTCTAGGAAAGAACATGCAGCCATCTCGGAGTGTCCTGGAACAATATCCAAAAGCCTTCAGTGTTTCTCAGTTCAGTTGTACTTTTTTTTTCAGGATGGATACTGTGAAAAGCCAGGAGGGCCAGGTGTCCTTGATTTACACAGACAGAGTGAAGGGATGTAGATTAAGTGCCTCATAAGAGCCAAAAAGGTGTGTTTAAAGATAAATTACAGTCGTAGCTGTTCAGCCAGGATCAAATTTTCCCATGTACAGGTGCAGCTGCAGAGCTCTCCATCCATGCTTACCCCAAATTTAGTCATGAGCCTTCCATAAATACCTACAGCATGGACTGTGCCTTCTGGGGGGTTTCTGGCAGGTTGGGGTTCAAAACAGGATCACCAAACCCAGGATTTGACTCCAAACATTCCCTTTATAATCTGTGTGTAAAGTGAATTTCCAGAGCTCAGCCACTGTTTTGTTTCCTCCATGATTGTGACTTGAGCAGTTTGAGCTTGGTGAGAGTTGTCCCTGTGCCAGGGGCTGCTGGGAATAGTCACAACAGACAAGAGAGTTGGAATTTTGCATTTTTGCATTTATTTTTTAATAGCAGTGCATCGGGGGAAGCTGCTAAATATAGTTTCTTGTAAGCTGGAAATGTGTTGGAGTAAAACTTGTCATTTCTGGTAGAAAAAACCCCCAACTCTAAGAATGTCCAAAATCTTCAATTTAAGGAATTACAGTTTTATTGGCAAAGATCCATGTTTAGCATCAATATATGGAATTTCTAGAGTTTCTGTCTTAAGGAGTGAAATCTGCTTTTTCTCGAGATAGTGGGAAATTTTTAACAAGGATATTTCTGCATAATTTTGGATAGAAGGAAAAAAACACCAAAATATGAGCACAATGGAAAAGCAACCACTGCCCAGTGGTCTCTGGGATTGAAGAGGGCACAGGCAAAGCACCTGAGTGTTACGAACATGTTAGAAAGGAAAAGACTTTCCAGCCTGCTGTAATGCAAGTCCATATTTTACTTTATTTTTGGGATTTTTTTTACAGTAACATTGTTTTCTAACTGTGAAAGTCTCTGCTTTTCCTTACATGTGGAAGGCTAGTTATTCTTTCTCATGTTCTTATTATTTATCCCTTTCTGGTACTATCCAAGAGGTGCTGAAGGTATCTCCCAGCCTGCCCTTGAGCCATGTGGAATCCCTGTAGCATCTCCTAACAGCTGGGATGGCAGTAGATGCCTAATTATAATTTTAAATTATATTTAGAGCAATTTAGATTTTTTTTTAAGTGTCCTGGTTTGCTCTAGAATTAGGGATGGGGATAGGGAATCTTTTTTTTTAAAAAAAATCATGGTGTTTGATTTTTCTTTAAACATCTTGGAGGCTTCTGAAGAAACCTCCTCGCTTTAGTTCTTAGTAGGAGAAGCACCAGTTGGGTTTTAATTGTTCCTTCAAGAGGGGATTGACTAACACCAAGGTTCAGTTTAGCTGGTAAAGTGCTCTGTGTGACATCATTAACCAAAATTACACTTGGAATTCTGAGAAAACAATCGTTTTCCACCTGAAAATTAAAATCTGGTCTGTGATGTGCTTGGTTTGTCCAAAGCTCTTGCCAGGCTTTTCTCTGTGGAATTTGCCTGGAGTTTGTTTGCCCTTAGCCCTGGAGCCAGTGGGACTCAGGACTGCTTTGAGGCAGGGCTGGGGGACACCCAGGCACCCTCTGGCCCAGTGTCAGCTCTGGGATGGAGGACACAAGTCCTGCAGCAATGATGGAACAACTAATAAGCAGCTTCTTGCTCTGCAAGAGGTGTTGGGGGGAAATCCCGTGAGCGTGACCTGTGTGAGAGGAGCAGGACTGAGGGCTCAAACCCATCACTTTTGGTTCTTTTCAGTCCCTTTCTCCTCTTTGAAAGGTGCTCTACTGCTTCAAAAGCCTCCCCTACTGCTTCAAAAGCCTCCCCAGCCTTTCTGATAAACAATAATAGAATCACAGAACCACCAAACCATTTAGGTTGGAAAAGACCATTAAGATCATCGAGTCCCAACCATAAACTCAGCACTGCCAAGGCCACCACTAAACCACGTCCCCAAGTGCCACATCTCCACATCTTTTAAATCCCTCCAGGGACGGTGACTCAGCCCCTTCCCCGGGCAGCCTGGACCTTGTGGTGCATCTGTTTTCAGACAGCTTGCATTGGTTTTCTGGTTTGTTTTTTCTTCCCCCTATGTATAAGAAATGTTGGGTAGCAGAATGTGGAATTCATTAGAAGTTCATAAAGCAGGGACCTCAGAAGGATGTGGGTATAAATGCTTTTCAGGCATCCGAGGTGAACTTTAAATGGAGCTTTGGCCCTCATTTGCTTTCTGCTTTTCAAAAACCATTTATGAGAAAGTGGAGCTGTCAAAGCCATGCATGAACTTTGCCTTCTTGCAAATAACTTGTCTCAAAGTAAATTGTCCAAATGCACAAGGAACTTGTCTCTAAGTAAATCCAGTAGCTCTACAAAGCTGGAAACGTATGTGCATTAGAGTGAGAGTGTGTCTGTGTGTGTGTGTGTGTGAGTTCATGTTGTGTGGGGGGGTGCAGGGAGTAACTCTACCATTCTGGAGATCTAAAACACACAATGCAAGTGCTTTTAAAAAAGGCAACGTAAAATATTTATTTCTTGGCAGAAGTACATCAGACCACATCTCCCATCCTTCTTTTAATTGCTTGATGTTTGTTTTTGTTGTCTAAGTCTTTGCTGGCCCGTTTCCTCTGCAGTGCTCGCTGCTCCTTGGAGCCTGTCACCTCACACAACCCCTCTCAGCCGTCTCACCGGGGCAGTCATGGCTCTGGGGCTCCTCAGGACAATCCCTCGTGGTCACATCAGTGGGAGGAACAGCAAAGGTGGTGTTAGATGAGAAGGCATCCAGTGCAGTATGGGCAATTTTCAGTTTTTAGCCTTGTCGAGGAAACTCTTCCCTCAAGAGAATCAAAACTGCTGCATCGTAACATAAGACCCTGAATCACAGCCTTGGGGAGGGTGGATTGGATCAGAAATGGGAAGCTTTGAGACTATTTAAAAGAACTGAGGTGCTGACATCTTTGTGAGATGGCACCCAGGTGGTTGTCAGTGCTGGGGAAGGTCCCCAAGGGCTTTGCCCAGGGTTTGGAGCAGGGCAGAGCCAGCACTGCCCCGTGCTGTGATGGGCCACTACCCCAAGCTCCTGGCCCTGTCTGCAGCCAGGTGTAATGTCATCAGCCAGATTGCAAAGTTCACAGGGTCCTCCCTGTGCTCCAGGGTCCTTCAGTGGTCACCTGGCTGCCCCTTGTACAGCTTCACCCCCACCACATCTGGCTCCATCTCAAACTCTTCTTCGAACCCATATTGCCTTCCATCCATCTCAGCTCCATTCCTCGTGCTGTGAGGATGATCAGGAATAGGAGACTGGCTGTAGGACCGTGTGTGTAATATTTGATAGGCTTTACTTAATGTTGTTGTTTTGATGAGATACTTTTAGGATCCATATTGTGCTGGATTAAGGATACTGGAACATTGAACTGCTATTCTTTAACCTTCACTGCACTAGATCCTTTCTCCCCACCTTCTTCATTTAAAAAGAAATTAGATTGGGTAAATATATTTGACTTGAAAGAAAAAAAAAACCCAAACCTTGCCGATGGAATAAGTTAACCATCTTTACTACACTTTGGTTTTATTTCTCAGGATATCCAAAGGTTTTTCACTGCTGCTGAGAGAGGGGACAGGACACCTTTTTGAAACGTCAACCACTGTAACCATGTAACCGTTTTCCAGATGTGAGTGAGTGTGTGAGTGTGTGTGTGTGTGTGTGTGTGTCTGTGTCTGTGTGTCTGTGTGTCTGTGTGTCTGTGTGTGTCTGTGTGTGTCTGTGTGTGTGTCTGTGTGTGTGTCTGTGTGTGTGTCTGTGTGTGTGTCTCTGTGTGTGTCTGTGTGTGTCTGTGTGTGTCTGTGTGTGTGTAACTCGACGCTGTGTGCGTGTGTTCTGCTGAATATCGTGTGCATCTATGAAATGCTTCAAACAACTGCCTGGAAGTCAAAACCAACCACCTCTTTCCAGTCATATGTTTGCCGTGACTTTTCATAACCACACTTGAACTAGTGGTCTTGGATGAAATACTCAAAAGAGCAGGGCATCTTTATAGCAATGGTATGTCAGTCAAATTACAAGAAATGTACACAAAAATAAATAAATGAAATTTAAAAATAACGTGCTGTCAGCCTACCTGTGTTTGCCAGTTGTTTGGGGACACACTTGCACTGCTTTTTCTAAGGATCATCTTACTCATAACAGCTTATCATGCATTACTGAAAGCTCAGGAATGCTCAAGCTGCTCGACAGGAGTAATTGTGAGTCTCACTGCTGATGGTTTTCTCCCCACGCTCTGGCTGGCGGGAGCAGGCGCAGCCACATCCCGTCCCTCCCACATCAAAGGCAGGGCCCTGGCTCCTGGTGGGACCACAGCAGCAGCTTCCTGCCCCCCACCCCCAAAAAACAGCTTTCCAGCATGGATGGGGCGGTCCAAGGGGCTGCAAGGGATCACAGCCCCATGCCCGGCATTGCTTTGGGGTGCAGGTCTTGAGCCTGGGCACCCACACTCAGCACCTTGCAGCGACATGGCCAAAGACACTGGTGGTTTTTGGTGCAGCTGTTGGGCTGGAAAACAGATGTGGGACTTTGCTGTGTGTTTCACCAGGTCCTGGATCCAACCCTGGATTCTACTGCCAGCCCCATCACTATTATCTGCAATTAAGCCTTGCGTTGCTTTAAAGGTTGACTATTAGGCCGTGCATTTGTCGTGATGCAAAGCCAATGTTCACCCTTAATTTATTAGTCTGAGTCAAATAGCATTTTGCTTGAGTAAAGCATCCTGGTCTGGGTCATGCTGAAACTTGAATCGCTGTTTCCCTCTTTCTTGTGTAAATAAAATTATCCTTCCATTTATATTAGAATTGCTGAAAACAATATCCCAGCTCCCTCTGCTGATCCTGCAGTCCCAGCTAAGGTGGAAGCACTGGTTGCAGAGCTGATGTGCCATGGGCAGAAATAGCCCAGTTATTAAAATAATTTCTAGGGGCACAGGTAAGGAATGAGCTTTTATGCCTGGCAGAAGCACAGTGGCCTGGGTGGAACACTTTGGGATTGCAGGGGGAGCGTTGCCTCTGTCACTGGTGGGAATGCTGGTGATGCAGAGGTTGCCATAAAACTGTCTGAAGAGAAGAGCTGCGAGAGGCACAGACCCAGTTCTGAGAATCCTGAACAAAACAGCTGCTGAAGTTTTCTCTGTGCTGCAGGACGTGCGTGTCCATGTGTGTTCTGTTTAAAAGGAAGAAATTAAGAGCCATACTTTTATTTTATCAAATCACAGTACCCCTGTATGTTCAGAATATTTATGCATCAGTACTTTTTTTTTATTATTAAGGCTTTATCTCACTGTAATCAATTCCAAATACAAAACTATTTTTATCGCTGCAATGCAGCAGTAATTTATAAGATGTAGACGGAACGCACACGAGATGCCAAAAGCAATTTTATGGAGCCTCTTTTGTTGTCATGTACAATGCATCAGCTCTTGCCTTCAG
>JAOXXN010000230.1:9930510-9943499 GCA_026770055.1 Myrmophylax atrothorax
GTCTCTCCATAAAAAGAATCTAAATTTACCATCGTGTTAACAATTCTGTAAGAGTTTTTGGCAACTCTTAATGGAAATTTCAGGAGCAGATGGAAATATTTGGAAACGTATAGAACACATGAGCCTGCAACATCCATTTTTATTTTCTCATTGGGAGTGTGGAGTGGTTTCAGGTTGCCTTTAAATTTTTTTCTTTCTCTCTTCTGGATACTATGAAAAGCAAGAGGGGAAGCAGGCAGTGATGGATGTAGGCAGGAGGGGTTTTTTTTTGCTATTGCTCACTTGATTCCCCTGTGTGGTCTGTGATAGATTCAAGGGAAAATGGCACCAGCACAAATAACCTGGTCCCAGGTTATTTGGGAGCTCAGCAGGACTGGGAGGGCACCTGCTAACCTGGCTCTGAGAGGCCCAAGGAGCAATTAACCTTTTCCATCTTAAATTGAGCTGGATAACCTGTATCCATCTCCCAGGCAGCATGTGAGGGTTAATTAATGAGTGTACAGAGGCCTCAGGGTTCTCTGATGGAAGATAATGTCAAAGTACGTAGAATGGGTTTCACTACCCCTGATGGACAGTGCCCAAGGTCACAGCCCCCTGGGAGAGGACAATGCACATTTAAAAGGTGGATCAAATGTTTCCAATCCCTGTTGTCCACAGAGCAAGGAAAGCTTTTGCTTTTTAGGTGCTACAACCCATCCCTGAGCGTGAAATTTGGTGCTGTAGGAGAGGAATCAATAACAGTAATAGAGACACTCTAATGTACGAAAGCTGGGGAAAAAAGCTCTCAGTTGCCAAGTTTCTGGACCTGTGTGATCAGCAATGATCAGGAATGAAGGAATTTGCCATATATTTCCACCTTTCCAATGTCTGAGCAGCCCAAGGGCCAATGCAGTGGCTCCACTGCTGGTCCTCTCGGGTGCATCAGCCCTTGCAGTGTTCGGTGTGGGGAACTCATTGGAAATGGAGGTATTTCCCAAGGTGTTTACATTGTCCCACTTCCACCGGATCTCAGCAGCTCTTGGAATATCCATCCTAAAGCCTTTAATTAGGAGACACTTCTGGGGCTGGTGGTCGAGGCATTTACTGTGCTTGGAAGGGGCCTGAGCCAAAGCCCCAGCGCTGGCAGCAGCTCCGGCAGCGCTCCCTGAGCTCCGGTTCAGGGCAGGCTCTGGAAAACCGGGACACATTCCCCTTGGAGCCCAAGCAAACAAGGCTGGGGGATGGCAGAGGAGCTTCTCTCACACCCACTCAAGCAGCTAACAGAGAAAATGGGGCTCAGCCCCCTCCCTGTTTCTGTACAGTGGCATTTACAACTCTTCCCTTGCCCCGGACTGAGTGACTTTTCTGTCGCCCCCGAGAGCAAACACTTTGCCCCACAGGACAGGGAGCAGCTTCTTGGCATTGTGCAGGTCCTTCAGCAGCCCGTGGGGGTGGCACAGCCATCCCTGCTGCCCCCTGCTCCCCTGTGATGCAGTTTGACACTCTGGGGGCAGTTCTCAGCCCAGCCCCTCTCTGCTTTCACTGCATGAGCTCTTTTTCCATAGTGGGATTAATGCAAGGGATTTGGGTTAAATTTTCTTGTGTGTTGGCTGGAATACAGGACCACATCTGCCCGGACCTGCAGAAGTCGTTGAGGTCCTAAATCCTCTTGGTTGTATCACTTCCTAGTGATTTTTGTGACAAAGGAACAGCTTGAGGAGCTTTGCAGACTCGTGCCCCTGCCCAGCACTGCAGGAGGGTGACACTGCTTCGGTCCTGCCACCTTTGCATTGGCCCAGAGGCAGCGGGTGCTGAGCCCCAGCATCTTCAGGGTGTGACTTCTGCCTGGAAATGCTCCCTTTGGGACCTTGTAAAACACCAAGGAAGCATTTGGAGTGAGTAACTGTGGGCTCTTCCTCCCTAACTGCAGTGTGATCCTGCGTGTGACATGGAAGCTGTTATGATAATTCCTTTTTTATTGACTAGTAGTGAATAATTGTATTGTAATACCTCATAAATATGCAGAATACACTTGCAACTGCTCCAAGGCAGGTTTAAACCACATGCTCATGCAACTTTACCAGATTTCATGTACTTGTATTCATCCAAAATCATAAGAAAAAAACTGAACAAACAAATTCTAAACTGTTTTATTCAAAGGAATCATCCAATATAAAAATCCAT
This sequence comes from Myrmophylax atrothorax, assembly GCA_026770055.1. Lineage (NCBI taxonomy): Eukaryota > Metazoa > Chordata > Aves > Passeriformes > Thamnophilidae > Myrmophylax > Myrmophylax atrothorax. Next base: position 9,932,674 of record JAOXXN010000230.1, read on the forward strand.
CAACTGAATTTAATAGGATTCTGTGGGTTGAGAATAATATGTCTATGAAACCATTTGATTACAAACATATTATAAAACCTTTCTGTTTTGTTTGCAAACCACATTTTATCTCCGAAGTGCTTGATGTGAAACCACCTGAAGATAAATCTGAAACCAACCCAGATTCATTATATTCACAAGCTCGAGGCACTGAGGTAGAATGTTAATAATAAAAAGCAGTTGGGTTTTTAAAAATTAATCCTTTTTAGTCATAATGCAGACAAATGCCTTGCCCACACCTGAGGTTGTGCACTGACAATGACTCTTCTGCTCCTGCTGTCCTTCCTCTGAGCTACTTCACCTTTTTCTCCAGACCTTCCTTAGCAGCCAAGACCATTCCCATCCAACACTGACCATGAAGTGAGGGCTGTGCGTGGTTAGAGTATGACTGGGTGAGCTTCCCTGCCCTTGGCCGTCCTCGTTGAGAAGATGCTGGGGTAGAAAGACCCCTCTGAGTAAAGGGGGAGCCCCATGAGCTGAGCTGGAGGGGCCACAGTGTGGGGAGAGATGCCAAAACAGTGTCTTGACCCCTCTCAGACACTAAAGGGAGTTTTCATACTCTCTGGCCCACGTGAGCTGGACCAGCTCCTGACCTCTGATACCTCTGTCTTTTATTAAATCCATTCCTAGACCTGCAGCCTGTTGCATCAAGTCCCTCCAACATAGCTGTAGTTCTTCAGCCTTTTCCTATCTCTACTTAAGTCTTGTCCTGTCAGCATAAACACTCAGACCTACATTCCCTTTTTTGTGCCCTGCTGAAGGTAAATCAGCAAAAAGCCCAAATGGCAATTTTTAAGGCTCTCCGTGTGTTGGGATTTTTTTCCTTCCTAAGAGGTGCTGCTGTTTCCCACAGCAGAGGACCAGCTCAGGAGCTGCTCCCCAGCCTGGCCCAAGGCAGAGGGGACAAGTCATGCTGGACAAAAAGCAAATGGAAAAACCCCGAAACACAAATTCCCCCCTTCCATGGAAGTGTGGAAATCTTGGAGTTGCTGGGGGAATGAATGCAGGCTGTCAAACACCCTGCAGGTAGTGGGGTAAGATGAGCCTCCCCAGGCTGGGGAAGTGATGCTGGGTGCTGAGTGGCTGACAAAAAACTGGCTCCAGTTACACCAAATCGTTTCCTCATCATCAGTCAAAATTACCCTTTCCTTCCTCCTCCTCCTCTCCCTCCTGAAATACAAGAAGATGAAAAGAAGGAGGGAGGGGGACAAGAGGAGGAAATCGGGACAGCTTAGAAAGTGCAGTTGTTTCTCCTCTGAGGAGCTCTGATGACTCTGCTGTCTGCCCTGTTCATCCTGCACGAGGTTATTTGGGAAGTGCTGGGGGCTAAAACCTTGCCCAGGACTTCCCATCAGGCCTCTGCAGCATGAAACTCTGGGAGCACTTTGGGGAAGAAAGACTCACTGCCATCATGATGTAAAATGTGTCTGATATACAACAGGGCAAACTGGGACCGGTGGGTCCAGCTGAGGAGGACACGGGGCAAGGGAGGGACCAGCCCACGTGTGAGGACTCTCCTGTGGGAGCTCCAGGGATGCTGCACAGCATGATGGACACACAGACCCTTTCAGGAACCCTTTCTGCAGCACTGCAGGAGATCCCAGAGCGATTCAAATAAAACTACTCATGGTTTTTGATCTGGTGTAACTCCATCACATCAGAGCAGCCCATGGGCATTCCGATCAAAATCCGTGTTTTAATTTCTCCATATTTTCATATGTTTTGGAGAAAGCGCCAAAGAACACTCAGAGCAGCAAGAACTTGCAATCAGGGCATCTGCAGAGGGTTTGGGAGAGGTTCTTCCAGCCACCCCATCCCTGGTTTGTGGTGCTCCCTGCCCAGGGCAGAGCTCTCCATGCCCCATTCCACCCCTGACCTCCACACCACCCATTGCTCACCCCGTGTTGGTCAGTGCTGAGCCCCAGGAGCCCCACCACGGCTTTCCTTAGAAAACCCTTGTTTTATTTCCATTTTTTAAGATTTCCCTGGAGGCTGGAGAGTTTATGGACACACATGGTCGGTCCATTTTGCAGGTTGTCCAGCTGCCCAGGGAGGAGCACCTCAGAGCCCACCCAGTGGGTTTTCCATTGCCCAGGATAATTCAAACTGGCACCAAGGGATTCCTTAAGACACCACAGGCAATCAGCTCTGCCCAGGCACACGAGCACTCAGAGCAGTGCCAGCGTGGAGGTTCAGCCAGCAAAACAAACCTGACCCAGTCAGCATTTTGGCTATGACTTATTAAAAGTGACATTACTTAAAACACTGTCTGGCAAGGGCGTAACTGAGACCAACTGGTTCCACTGGGAATGATCCTCCAGCAGGCTATAAAAATAAAGGTGCTCTGGGTTTTGCAGTGCAGCATCCCTGGCAGAGGGTGGAAAGCCTGGCCCATGGAGAGAAGGGGATTGCAGCAGGAGACACTCACTTCCAGCTCTTGGTCTAGGAAAACATGCAGAGCTGTTTAACAGAACCCTCAAGTGTGCACTGGGCAGGGCAATATTTGCCCCTGGCTGAGCCCATTGCACTGAGGGAGCAGTTTCCCAGCTTTTCTCACCCCGGTGCAATTCCAGCACTCCCTGGCACTGCCTTTTGGCTCTGGCACTGATCCTGTCATGCAGAGATGTCCCAAAGGGAGAATTCCCATGGAATCCTGGTGCTGCCCAGAGAACAGCATAAAAATGAGGAGCTGTGTTATCCATCCCTATGGCAGGAAGGTCATGGCTGCCAGTGGGTTGTGGGCAGAAATTACTGTCCTGGCTGGAAGCAAAACTCCTTTCGCCAACCACTGGGTAGAAGTGTTTTTTGGAGGATTTTTCCTCCTGTGCTGGCAGACAGGCATGAGCAGGGTGCTCATGGCAGTGGGGAGGGCAGGGATGGGCTCCACCAGCAGAGCTCACCAGTGACTCACCAGCACCTCAAAGCCAGATTTTCTCAGCTGTTCCACATTAGCACTTTGACTTCCAGGCAGCTCTGCTGCTTTGCCCCAGTCCCTGACCTGGCCCCAGAGACCCTGTTTGGTTCTTTTTGTTTGTGGAAAATCTGTGAGCAGATAAAAATGTCCCTAAATTTCTTGGCTTGTTTGATAAAGCCCCTTTATTGATTGATTTATTTGTGTTTACTTTGGTGATGGACAGAATCCATTCCTGTTGCAGGCAGACTGCCTGGGACCCATCCCAGGCAAGCTGGGGATTTTTCTTTTCCTTGCTCCAGTGGATGCCTGAGCACTTCCCTCACAAACACCAACTGGGGTAAAATGCAAAATTCAGGTTGGGCTCCTCTCCCTTGGGTGACAGACTGGACAGGAATGACCACAGTTATTGCTAATTCATGTAAAGATCTACATGAATAACCCTGGAAAATATTTGGCATTGCTCAGCCCCATATATAACACAATTAAATATATCTCACAATTATGCTTCATCTAAAATTATAGTCCCTTAAATACCTTGCATAGCAGTAACAGCTGGTATACCTAAATTTAGGGATTCACTGTGAGCAGCGTGGTGGGATCACGGACTATTGTCAGAGGGGACATGCTCAGGTCAACCTGTGGCCACAATTGCTTTTCTAAATCCCTTTGTGAGCCTCCACAGCTGTTTGAAGGCACCACCACAGTGCAGGTGTAGCACAGCCCCTGGCACAGCACAGGGATGGGACTGTGGCTCACACTCACCCAAGGCTTGGGCAGCACCTGCCCACCCATCCCACCACCCCTGGGCACAGCTCTGCCCCTGCCCAGAGGCCTCAGGGAAGGAAAGAGCTCTTTCAACTTCTTATTTCCCAGTGGGGCTTTATTTTTCTTTCCACCACCTCTTGACCCTGGACGTGGAAATAACGTCCACAGAGCTGAGAAAGTTCTCAGCATCTTCTTTCCTTCCTGCACACATCAAAAGGGGATTGTGGGCTCCATCACATCTGACATCATGGCCCGTTTTGATCCTGTAAGTATAGGAGACATAAATCTTCTTCCTCTTTCTTTCTTTCTCTGTTTGGGTGTTGATTCTTTCCTGTGTTCTCAGGTTTCTCAGGAGAACATGTAAATGGTTTATAAGCTGTTTTCTGTCTACAGATTTTTTGGTGATTCTTGTCATTGCTGCTTGGTGGAAAGTGTACTGACAGGCTTTGGGAAGGACCAGAGCAAGGTGAAGAAGGATAAACAGGTGCTTTGACTTGCCATCAAACAGACCTGATTCAGTGAACCCACAGCTGTGCTGCTACAATGGGGAGGTGCCTCCAGCCGTTTGCCAGTGCTGGAACTGGTGGAGCTGAGTTTTCAGTGTGGCCAGGCAGGGAAGGAAGCAGAACCAGGCTCCCCAAATAATCCCTTTAATGGACATCCCTGGGATTGATTGGGGAAGCCTCACTAAAACTGGCAGTGCAGGCCAAAGGTCAGTATTTCCAATTTTACTACAAGCCATGAGCCTGGACATCCCATTCCCATGGAGCCTTTCAGCTGATTGGTTGGGCTATGCTGCTTTTTCCAGCATCCACTGGGTGATGGAGCAGAAATGATCCTCTGGGTCTTCTCAGGTGAGAAAGGTTTGGGCCAAGGGCTGTTTACTCCGTGTTTAAAGTGTCTGGAATACTAAGCCTCTACCTCTGCCTGGCCCAGGTCCCTCGTTCAAAGCTTCCTTCACATCTCTGATGGAGGTTGGAAGACCCAGAGAGAAGTAGGAAGGTGAGAATAAGATGAAGTACAAAGAGTAGGAGTGAACAGGGCCAGATCTGGAGGTGTCAGAGCATTTCCTAGAGCACTGAGCTGTTCCTCGAGCCAGGGACTATCACCTGTGTCACCAACAGCTTCCCCTCCATGTGCTCATCATCAGCATCCCACAGCAAGTGCAGTGACTCATGCCTGGAGAAGTTATGTTGGGGACAGTACTGATGTATTTGTGATGTGGTTTTAATCTACTAAATATATTACATGGGGGAATTTCTATTTTCCCATGTGCATGTCTATGAATTCACTTTGCAGACAGCATAGGGGTGTGGACTATGGTCTATCTGGATCTGGTCATCATCATCATCATCATCGAATCATAGAATGATTTGGGTTGGAAGAGATACTGCAGATCACCAAGTCCAGTTGTTCCCTCATCACTGCCAAGGCCACCACTAACCCATGTCCCCAGGTGCCACATGCACATATTAAATCCCTTCAGGGGTGGTGACTCCCCCAGTGCCCTGGGCATCCTCCTCCCAGGGCCAGCGTGCTCAGCTCGGCCTCCAGCCCAGGTGTGCAGGCAGGGACACACAGACTGCACGCAGCAATTCCCCTGGGAACACCTGGGATGGTGTGTGCCTGTCACAGCTCCCTGGCACAGCTCAGCCTCCCTCACCCGTGCCAGGACACCGGGCATCACGCACCCAGCCCCTTCCGTGGGCTGTTTCTAATGCAGCACAATCACTCCAACGCAGACATTTCAGTGATTTACCTCCAGGAGCATGGAAAAGGAAAAAAAAATTAAACTGGGAATGGGGTGGGAAAAGGGAAGGTCATTCCAGTTTCTTCCTGCTTGCAGCCTCGCAGTTTGGGCTGCAGGATATGGCTGAGTGGCAGCCCCCACGCCGCGGTTATTTTTAAGCCCCTGATAGCTGGCGCAGTGACCTCGCTGGGCAGCAGCAACAGCAGCCAAGAAGCTGTTTTTTTCCGGCCCTTCGACGTCAGATTGCTTCCTTTGACACCTCTGAGAGCCAAAGAATGGGAAGCATTCTCTTCCCAAGGTGACTGGAGTTTTTTTCCCTTGTGATTGTGCTGCTGGGTGTCTCTCTCAGGCCTGGGGGCTGGTGAGGCTTCAGTGGCACTGCCCCAGGGTGAAAGCTGGAGGGCACTGCTCTAGGGCAAAGGTGCCCAAATTATCCACTCCCTGGGAAAAAAACGTTGCCTTGGCTGGAATCAGAGTTGGGGCAACTTCACCTCCATTTAAAAGACTCCAGAATGCACTTGGAGCATTTTTTTCCTCCCAATTTTTTTCCTTTTCAGGGCAGCTGGGGCTTTCCAGGATATCCCAGCTCACATCTCTGTAACCTGTTTACTGTAATATTAGGTCTGGTTTCTCAAGTTCACTCTCAGCTTAGTGGAAACCACTGAGTGCTGCTCTAGGCACGAGAGTCTCAGAGACACCAAGAAAATGCTTCACCCCCACCTTTTGAAAGCACAGATAACTTTAAGCACCCCCCATGCAAATAAGACTGAATTCTCCCAGGGTTTATTTGTGACTCTGCAATGTAATGAGGAGCTCATTAAGAAAGTTTTTTGCTTGGTGCCTCTGTTTACCATTCCTGGATCATGACTTTGCACTGAGCTCCTGACTGATACACCCCACAGCATCAGCTTGGGGGATGTCTCTGTCCGCTCCTCAACTGCAAACTGCAAGAGAGGTTTTTATTAAAAAAGAGGTGGAATGGGTTCAGCTCAAGGTGCAGGGGCAGGCCCCAGCTGCATGTTATTTGCTCAGAATTGGGGATTGCTTCCTGGGCAACCTGGTCTAGTGGAAGGTGTCCCTATCCATGGCAGGGGGTGGAAAGAGAGGAGCTTTAACATCCCTCTGATCCAAACCGTTCCATGATTTCTGTGATGATTCCATGATAAACTTGAAAATCCTTTGGAAATCCATAAGAAGAGCCTGGCTGGAGAAGACCCTTGTGTGGGTAAATAAACCTGCACAGGGCTGCTCTGCACAGATCTCCAGGGTTGTTATGAGGCTGGAAAAAGAGGCAAACACCCGGCTGGGATGTGGTGGGCTCTGCTTGGTCTCTGCCCTGCACTTCAAAGCGACCAGGCTCCAAAATCTGCCTGAGAGGGATCCTTCAAAGTCGCTTCTTCCTGTGTCACTCTTCAAGGAGAGGGCACCAGGGCTCAGATAGGGATTTCTGAGCTCAGAAATGTCAGAAGGAAGTGATGGACTCGGAGGAAATTCTTGCGACGGTCTCGGAGGAAACGGGAGATGTGAAAATACACGATGTATTTTCCTCCCACAAGCTGCGCCCTCTGTTTTTATTATCATAAACCTGGGCCCAGAGGATGTCAGCTTGTTTATTTATTTGTTTAAATGAGGTTTCTCTCCTTGTTCAAACATTCCCATGTTGGCAGCTGCTGCGCTCCCAGCCCAGGGCCCTGTTCCCATCTCCCCTCCCGTAACGAGGGACGTGTCAGCCCAGGCACCATCCTCGGCCAGCGACAAGTGGGAGATGCTGAAGGCAGGGAGGGACGTGGGTGTCCCTTCCCAGGGCAGCACAAGCTGCAGCAGGAACCCCTTGGGCTGGTGGCATCACCATGTCCTCATGCATGGCACCACATCCTCCCCAGGCTCATGGATTCTCTCCCTTGGAGCATAATTAGAAATACCCAATTTTCGGGCTGTCCCCCTGAGTCAGTGTCCCCACAGGCACATCTTCTTCCTTGCCACCTCCAGTGGGCAGAGCAGGTCCAGCAAGTCTGTGCTGGAGATGGATGGCACCACTGTTCCCTCTTCTGTCATTTTGGAGCACTGTCTGGAGTAATTTCTATGGAAAATGCCGCTGCAGCACCGGGAGCCTCTGGGCACACCTGAGGGCTCTCCAAGGGCGGGCCAGGCAGGTGTGACCCACAGAGGGTCTCATGGTGGTGGCCACTCCTTCCACCCTGAGCTTCCCCAACACTTGGGGCTGGTTCCAGTGAGGCTGAAAGATACAGAGACCCAAAGGACCCGGTGGGACAGCAGCACACCCAGCTCTGCTCTCTGTATTTATCACCTCACAACACTGGTGAGCCCCAGCCCCTTGGCTGGGGGGCTTCTCCCCTGGCCAAGGTGCCCTGGCCCCTCGTGGCAGGGGGTACCCTGGCTGATCCCAGCCTCTCCCACGGGGTCACACTGGCAGGAAGCTTCCTTGGGAGATGCACCTGGGAGGAGAAGCACTTTGCTGGAGGAAGAAAACAGGATCTAACTTATAAACAATATCCTCAATGGCTCAGCAAGTGAGTCGCTCTTTCCAGAGCCTGTTTTTGAGCCATTGTTGTGGCCCCCCGTGGCCCCCCCAGCTACAAAGGGCAATCAAAGCAAGAGAGAAGGAGCCACCAGAGCCCTGGGCACGGTGCTGTCCTGCTCCTTCTCCCAACATACATCCCTGGATGGATCCAGTGAGGGCAAGTGACAATAATCCCTGGCTCCATTCCAGAGGCTGAAATGCATGGCTGGGATGGGATTTCCACCTCCCAGGCCCTGCATGATTAGTCCAAAGCCTATTAGGGGCTGCAAGGGACAAATGCAACAAAACATCTCTTGGCACACAGTGAAGGTTTTCCCAAGGAGTCACTTCCAGAGAGGGCCCCCTTCAGGACTCCTCAGCATGAAGATAGTTATTCAGGATAATGAACCTTTACTTTGCATCCAGGTGGCAGAACCTTCTCATGCTTCTGGAACAGACCATCCTCTATTCTGGCCTCCTTGGTCATTGCACTAAGCAGAGCATCCTGCAAAGGCCAAACTTTAAACTACTTTTTGTCTGGAAAAAATTTTAATTAAAAAAATCACAAGCAAATAACTGACTTGGTTTCCATCACCACTTCCTCTCTTCCCTCCTGGAAAACATGGATAACTGGGGACAGCATTCCTGGCAGCCAATGAGTCCAAATTGATGCTGTTTCCCCAAGGGGTGCCACTGGACCAGCTGGGGTGGCTGAGCAGTGTGGGCTATTCCTGCACCACTTTTCCCCCAGCCTGAGCCCCTCTGCACTTTAGGGTGCCTCCCAGGCATCCCAGGGTATTATTACTGTCCAATTTTTGTGATACAGCTTGTTCTCAGATTTGTTTTCTGGTTGTTTGGGTGAGAAAAAGGTGTTTCCTTAACCCCGGGGGCTGTTGTGCTCTCTGGGCAGGGCTCTACCAGCTCCACACAAGTCCAGGCTGTCCTGGGACATGGGGCAGGTGACCATCCTCTCCTCCCACACCCTGTCCCTACCAGCAGGTTTTATCTCAGGGTTATTTGCAGTGTTTCTTCTGCCAGGTCAGGAGAGGCCCCATGAGATCCCTCCAGCATCACCCTGCACCCAGTGCCCAAGTTTTTGCCAAGGTCCCTGTGTCCCCATGGACCATCTTGGGCTCCTGCCAAGCACTGAACCCACCTCCTGCTTGTCTGCATCTCCGTCATACCCACTTCTCTCCAGAGGACTTCACATACAAGTTTAACATGAGCTCGTCCCGACAGCTTTGGACCTGTCCCTCTCTCTCCATTCCCAATGGAAACTCTTCTTTCTTTCTTCCTGGAAATATCAACCACTGCTGATTTCTTCCATTTCTCCTTTCTCCCTTTCTCCTTTTCTTTCCCCAAACCTCTCCACGGAAGCTCTGCCACCTCCAAGGAGACCCCATTCTCGCTCTGGTGTCTCCACTGGGGAGCAAAGGGCCCCACCTGCCCCATCCCACCTTCCCATGGGATGAACCCCAACCCCACCAGCCCAGGGGGTGCCCTGGGGCACTGGCACATGGGGCATCCCAAAGGCTTAAGCTGCTGCCCAGCACAGGAAACCTGCAGCCCCAGCCCCATTGCCAGGGAGGAAACATCCCCTTTGCTGGGGGAGAAAAGGTAAGCGAAGCGTTAATGCGGCTCCCGAGCAGAGGTCAGAGGCGCATCCTGCTGCAAACTTCCTGAGCAACCTCGGAGGAGAAAACAACAACCCCGGGCACGGGATGGGACGTGGTGGGTTTGTTTTTAACTCTGATCACCTCGGACCTACTTTCTCGCAGACACATCGCCCTGCCGGGACCTGCCTGAGCTCCAGCTCCTTCTGCTGCTCCAGCGCTGCCTCCTGGGGGTTTTGGTTCTTCTCTGGTGGGAATGGTTGTGGTTTTATGTCCTGGACTGGAGTGGAGAGGGAGGAGAGGAGGGAAGCAAAGTGCAGCTCAGGAGGTTTCACTCTCTGAGATGCTCAGGGGTCTGGCAGGTGGGGCCAGGAGCAGCTCCACAGCTGAGCTCAACAGAAGGAAAATCCTCCAAAACCTTCTGCATTGCCTTTTTTTCCCCTTCTGACTCAGGACATGGAGCAAAGAGGGCCAGGGCATAACTGTGGGAACAGACTGACACTTGGGGGAAACACCAGTGGGACTTAAACTGGTGCATTGCCTTCCCCAGCCTGCAAAAGGCAACACAAGTGACTCTGCTGCTTTTTCCAACCCTGATTTGAGTTGAAAGTCAGGTTTTTACAGTAGCTGGCATTCCTGCAAAGGAAAACCCCTAACCTTTAAAGGTAGAAAATGTCCAAGATGCTGTGCCAAAAATGATGTTTAGATAGAAGTGACTCAAAAGTTCAAAAGCTGAAGTGTGATGCAACAAGTTTTATTTACATACATGCACAGGAGCAGTGGTAGGTCATGACCAGTGTGTGAAACCCTTTCACTCAGTTCAGCATCACTGTGGAGTTTCTTAGCAAATATTTGGGAGAAAGAGGAGAATCCTGGAGTTTGAAAACCTCCTCTTTTTGAGAGCACGAAACAAACACTGGAAAAGCTCAGATCTCACTTTGGGCATCTACTCATTGCTGAAGAAGAAACATCCCAGGTGGGATTTTATGGATGGCCAGGATGCCACATGTGCAGCCCCCCGGACACAGCAGGTGGGAAACTGCCAGTGTCCACCTCTCTGTGTCCTCCTGTCCTGTCCTGTCCCACAGCCATGTCCTCCTGCCTGCTTGCATTTGCCTTCCCTTCTTTCCCCTTCCCTGTGAGGGCAGGCAGGCCCTGGCACAGGGTGCCCAGAGAAGCTGTGGCTGCCCCATCCCTGGGAGTGTCCAAGGCCAGGTTGGACAG
>JAOXXN010000230.1:9948964-9962020 GCA_026770055.1 Myrmophylax atrothorax
CCTCCCTCCCTGAATTTGACACCAGTGTTGGTCAGGCAAAAAGTCAAACACCCAAGAATCTTTGGAAAACTGGTCTGAGAGAGTTCAAAGGGCTGGGAAATGTAATTTCTTTGCTAAATATTGAATATAACCTGAGTTTATGCAATTCATCCTTCAGGGGATTGGGAAGGTGCTGAAAGCACAGCTTTGTTTTCTGGGATAAGATTACAAAGATACTGAGAAATACAACAAATAGAGAAAAAGTCCTCAGGAAAAGTTGGCAAAACCTTTGTAAAGACGGTAACAGATGCCCCCAAAGAGGAAATTACAACATGTGGCAGCTGCGCTTTTTTGGTTAGGCAACTTTTTGTAGAAGTTCAAAGCATCTGGGGAAAGTAACTACTAACAGGGTGTGACAGATTTATAGAGGCCACACATGGCAATATTTTTGTATAAAATTAGTAAAAAGCGATTATAGCCCTAGATGAAGAGATTAATTCCTACAAGTTTGCATTCTTTGAAGAGCAATCATATTTTGACTTTGTAAACTGGAAGAACTGAGTAATTTCTTGGATTAACTGATCACAAGAGTTGTAATCCATAATAAAAGTCCAGGAGAGGCTGCCAGGCTTTGTTTCTCCGAGGATTTGGGTAATGACTTGATTGGACATTAACAGAATGCATCCCAGACTGCAACCCCGTGCCCTGGACCTAAAGGGTGGATTCAGGAAGATGAGGCAGTTAATCAAAGCCTTCAACATTCTTTTTTTTTTTTTAATGTGGAGGAAATTATTGTTTATATGAACTGCTGGGTTGATAAATTTGGGAGAAAAGTTTTGCATAAATCTATGATGCATGGCATGAACACTGCCTGGATTTAAGTAGCCATCCTCCCATGTGATATATATATAAATGTAATAATATATATAACCCCCTAGAAATGTCCTTTGTAGCCATGAAAAAGACAATTTGCAGCTGTTCCCACTGCAGGTTTGTGTTTATTCTCCCTTTTTACAGCACTTTTGTGGTTTTGTGCTTTGTGTTTTGGTGAGAGCCAGAAGAGACCCTGGCCATCTGCTGCCAGATTCAGCTTTTTTAATGCTTTGTTTAGAGGTAATAAAGCCCTAAATTAAATTTCTACATAAAAAGTTCATGATGCTGGAGCTCAGGGAGGCTGTGGGTACCTGCAGTGATGGCAGCACGAGGTGTTTCCTGGCTGGTTCCCTCCCCATCCAGCAGCTCCTGCTCCTCTGCTGCTGGCACGTGCTGCAAACCAGAGCAGGGAAACGATGCTCCTTCAAATTAACCCAACTGTTACTTTGCTGCTGGGTTCTTTTGCAGCCAGATCCATTCCCAGCATGGTTGGTGGTGCAATCACAGGGCCAGCTGTGCTGGCACAGGAGGGAGCCTGGCAAGGGTGGTGGGAGGGCCAGCAGACACTGCTGGGGAGAGCAGAGGGCTCAGTGGCATCCCTGAGCCCTTCAGAGGGTGAAATCCTGGTCTGGGGCAGCTCCAGGAGGTTTGGGGTTTGCTGTCTTTCCCCTCATTCCAAGCCTGCACCAAGTGCACGGTGGTGACGCTGTAACAGCAACAAGGAAATCAGTTCAAACATGCCTGGATGCTTTTGCAATCATTACGGTCCAGCAGGGACCTCTGCAGAGAACAGCCAGCTCATCACATGCATTGGCTTTCAGATCTTCTGTGAGGCTTTGGATTTTCAGCCCAAAACCTTTGCTGTACCCAACCCATGCTCCCAGACTGATTAACCCTTCCAGAGATGAGCAGCACAAGGCAGGGCAAAAATCCCTCCAGGAGCCCTCGGTGTGTGGAGGGATGAGGAGATGCTAAATGTGCTTTCTCACCCTCTCCTCCTCCTGAACTGCCCAACCCTGGTATGTCCTGTCCATTCTTGGTGTGTACTAGGGGTGTCTGGTGTGTTTGCCATCCCTGGTGTGTGCTGCCCATCCCTGGTGTGTGCTGCCCATCCCTGGTTTGTGCTGCCCATCCCTGATGTGTTTGCCATCCCTGGTGTGTGTTTGCCATCCCTGGTGTGTGCTGCCTGTCCCTGGTGTGTGTTTGCCATCCCTGGTGTGTGCTGCCCATCTCTGGTGTGTGCTGCCCATCCCTGGTGTGTGCTGCCCATCCCTGGTGTGTACTGCCCATCTCTGGTTTGTGCTGCCCATCCCTGGTGTGTGTTTGCCATCCCTGGTGTGTTTGCCATCCCTGGGGGTCACCACACTGCAGTGCTCCAAGTGTGCCGGTGGCTGGGGCTGTTCTGATCCCCCAATGCACGTTCTCACAGGTGCTCCCACGTGGAGATGCACTCCCAGAAGGCAGGCAGGGGTTCAGGAAGCCGCAGTCACGCGAGCTGCATGTGGTTTCTGGAGCAAGTGCCAACATCTCTCACTCTCACTGTCCCAGCCTTGCTCCCAGGGCAACCTGATCTGCCTTTAATCTGCTCTGACCACAGGACAAATGGTTTGAATAAAACCCTGCCTGCCTGAGTCACTCCAGTTCTGGCTTTCACACCATGTGCTGAGGAGAGATGGTTTACTCTGCCTGAGTAACAAAATTAATGGAAGAGAAACATTTTTGTTGTGTGGTAACTAAGAAAAAAAGGATGTGGAGAAGTTTGGGTGGGATGTTTGTGTGTTATGAAAAAGGAAATCAAGGAAAAGACGGTAGCCACTCCTCTTGGAACAGCAGGTAAAAGTAGCAGCAGATAAACAGCTGTCATAGAGAGGATGAGGGCTCTGGTTTAGCAGCTGAGTTGTTTCCTGAGACCAGGCAAGTGCCCATTGAGGTACCAGTGTCCTGCCCTCTGCGTGGGCAGGGTGTGCAGTGAGGCTGAGCAAGGACAGCATTGTAGGAAAGAGGAGGACCAAGAGAAATGCCCTGTGGTCTTGGTGGGAGAGCTGATGCAGCTCCCATTGCCATTTGGCTCCCAGGGGACTGCCACGGGGATGTGGTGGGGGAATAGAGGACTTTGCCTCCACCTGATGGACACAGGGATGTCACCTGGTTTGCTGGTGGGGATTTGCTAGAACCAGTCCCTGCCCCTGCCTGGGCTGTGGTTTGCAGTGAAAGGTGCTCTGAGACCCTGCTCTGACTATTCACCATCATCTACATCTTGTCCAGGACTTGCTGTCACCAAAAAGCCTCCCTCAGAGCTGTGCAATTAATCTTGGTTGGGGAGTGCAAGTACTTACATCTCATCACCCTGAGCCTCGTGGGAACGTGGGAATGTGAGCTCAGCTGAAGGCTCTTAAAGGATGAAGCTGAAATCCTGGCACTGTGGGGTTCACACATCACAGGCCAACAGTGCCCATCGGCCAAGCTCTGCCTTTTTCATTCTCTTCTTTTTAATGAGAACACTTCTGATGATTTTTGGTGAGCTTTAGACCATGTAAGGTAATATCCTGCTTTTCATAAGAAGAAGAAATTTCCACTGATTTTTTGGGCTGTAGGACAGTTTTCACATCAAGCAACACTTCTGCAAGGGAGGGTTTGCTGTGCTGCACTGGAGCATCACTGCCCATGGACACCTGGCTCCTTCCTGCTGCCAAGAATCTACACCTTGCAGAGGTGATCTTCAAACCATCTCCTGGTCCTGCATCTCTGGACATCTTCCCTGATTCCCTGAAAAAGAGACTAGGGTGTGAAGCTCGAGTTCTCACCACCGTTTTCTTAGGACATGTGGTTGCACAGTGTTTTTAGGGTCACTTCTCTGTTTCATCAAAATACTGGTGTGTTGTGTTCAGGACACATTTCTGATGCCTGGCAGATCCTCTTTGAAGTGGGAATGGTGGTGCTTTTACAGCAAGCAGTGCAAGAAGAAGAATGTTCCCTTTGATGTTTATTAGCTATGAGCATTGCTGGCCCCTTTTGGAGCCGATTTCATGCACAGTCCCCTTTAAGAATCGGAAATACATTTTCCCAGTATTTCAAGTGTTATGAAATGCAGCATTTGGTGGGAAAGAAAAAGACAAATGGGAAAAATATGGTACTTTTTCATTGTCTGAAAGAAGTTGCAGCCAGAAAAAATGGACTGTGTGTGCAAACTTGAAATGCTGAGCTATGACCCTCCAAGGTTTGCAGCTCTGTGTCAGGAAAGAGGCTCTCCCTGATTTTTCAGCTCCCACACAGGACTGTAGTCCATACTTTGCAGACATGGGACATACTTATGGATATGTCTTTTGCAGCATTTTGGGGTCACAAACAAAACAAAGTCCTCAAAGACCATGAGATCCCCATGTACTTCCCTTTATTGTCTTTGGGTTACGTTTTTGAAGGTGAGTCAGTGTTTATCAATATAAAAACGTAAGAAACAATGCAGTATCAGGGTGGTAGATTTTCCCATGTGTTCATTGTCCCTTCACTTGCTGCACACTCTGTGTGATAAGGGATTAATGAGCAGACACCTGCTCTCCTTGCACAACGTGGGGTTTATTT
Source organism: Myrmophylax atrothorax (assembly GCA_026770055.1). Classification (NCBI taxonomy): domain Eukaryota; kingdom Metazoa; phylum Chordata; class Aves; order Passeriformes; family Thamnophilidae; genus Myrmophylax; species Myrmophylax atrothorax. Next base: position 9,953,396 of record JAOXXN010000230.1, read on the forward strand.
TTAAATGCGAAGTGGCTGCTGAAAGTGGTTGCAAAGGCAGAAAAACAAGCTCTGTTCTCACAGGTGGGCAAGGGGAGCTGTTTGCTGAGCAAAGCGAGTGTTGGGGTTGCAGAGTTGTAGCACCCAGAGAATTAGGGTTGGCTGGGAATGTCTGCTCTGTGCTGAGACTTCTGAGCCTTGTGTGGTTTGTCCCTGCCCAGCAGCAATCCAGGTGTGTGAATTTGGGATGCTGCTCCCCAGAGAGCTGATACAAGGCAGGTATTGATGTTCCCTTCACCTGTAAGACAGGAAACATCATACCACGTTGCTCCATGCAGTAGTTAAGTGTTACATCAAACACCAATCTGCTTTGCAGGGCTTATTTTCTCCATCTATTATTTATTTCCTCACTCATTGACTGCTCCAGTAGCCTGAGACAGTGAAATCTTGCAGCCAGATTTCTAATTTGAGAAAGTCTTTGCTGTTACTACAAGATCAGATGTGCTTTGAGCAACTCCCCTTCCCTCTGCAGTTCCTCAGACCTTCTGGAAGCACATGCTCTGTTTTGCAAGGTTGTGTTTACACTCAGCAAACATGCAGGGAAATGGCCATTTGCAAAGCAGCATCAGCCAGAACCAGCAACAGCCACACCAGTGAGTCCAAAAACAGCTGTAGGAGGGAGCAGAGGAGAGAGAGAAGCGCTGGAGTCTTGAAATTTGTCAACCAGTGGGAAAAACAAACTCTCTGCCTACATCTTGTTTGCTCCCTGCCTCCCATGTGTGGCAGACAGACAGACAATCCAAGCTAAAGGAGGTAGTTTGGAAGAGCATTGCAAAGCTAAAAGGTGACATTAATACTATTTTGGAGGACTTTTGTAGCACATGTACCTGGGAATGCCATCAGCTTGCTAGGAGTGAAAAATCCACCAGGAGACAAGAGGCAAAAGGCTACAAGAAGGTTCTGTCAGCCTTTGGTTCTTCCTTTGGTTCCGAGTTGCCTCCCAGTCCAAGGAGTGATCACACAACTTCTTTGGGGTGGTTTGGGTTGTTTTTTTGTTTTGGCAGAAATGGAGCTGTGAAGCCTGGACAGGCAGAGCAGAAAGCAAAAACTCCCCACACCCCTCACAGATGGATTTAACAGCCCTCCTTTATTCACGTGGGATTGTTTATATGGAGAGGAGCCAAATCTGTGGCAGATTTCACTCCTTTCTGGCCAAACAGGTATTCTCTCCAGGAACATGAAATCTGGGGGTGAGCAGCTCTCATCAGATTTGCAGAGCAGACCTGGAGTTAGAGACATAATTCACAACTTGAGGTATCAGAGGGGCTTCTCTGAAGACCTGCTGAGGGTCTCCCACCCCAATGCCCACAGGCACCAATGGAGTGAGGCAAGAGGGGCTTCTGCTGCTGCTGCCCACGGGTATCTGGTGAGGGGCAGGCTGGTCTCAGCTCTGTGGAAACGCAGGAGAGGTTGGGCTTCTTGGTGCCTTCAGGACTGGGATATCTGCTGGGATCTACACCTTGATCTGAGTGGCCAACAAGAGGTACCTGCGTGGTGGGGACACATTTGTCTCAGATTAATTCTGATTTCCAAAAGAATACAAAAAACTTTACCCATTTCTTGCAATTGTTTTAACAACTGTGCCAGTTGCCTGGTGTTTTCAGGGGCATGTTTTCCTCCCCTGGATAGTTTGCTTTACTTTCTGATGCACAAAGATGTCCTGAGTGCAGAAATAATGATGGGCTGAGCCTCTGGTGCACTGTGGCATCAGAGCTGGAGGCTGCAGGTGACATTATGGTGTCACTCAGCAACACAACAATATCAGAATCTGAAGCACCAGGCCCCGTCTTAAACAACACTAAGCTCATTTTTGTAGAATTACCCCAAGTTTTAACAAAAAGCAGAAAATATGGGGCACAGTGGCAGAATAATCTGCAAACAGGATGTTCTTAAAGTTTCCATGGAGTATCAGCTGCTTTTTAATTGGTCACCGGAGGCACATGGAAGAAAGTTGCTAATTATGAGCACATCATAAAAATGTAAAACCTTGTCCCGGTTTTATCATGGCAACACCTTTCTGGGGATGCAAGAGGGAGCCTGGAGTGGCTAATGAATGGAAAAATCATGGGATTTTTCTTGAGCAGCTCACGAAGAGGAATCTGCAGTTATAAAATCAACCATTTCCTTTGGAAAAAGAGTGGAAATGTTTGACAAAAATACCACCAAGATTGGTTGTTTGGCTTGATTTTTTTTTAATATAATCAAGATTTGCAGTTTTTGAAAATGAAATCCTAAATCAAGATGGCTTTGTTGAAAAGCATTGGTACTTTCAGCATTTTATGAGGCCCGAAATCTTCATTCCAACTTCTTTTGTTTGCTGGTTCTGCCTTTTAAAAGGATTCTGTGATTCTGTGGGTGATTAAGGCAGATAATGAGCTCCACTCAAATTTGTGCTGGGAAATAAGAAGAGAAGGTGCCTGAGGTATTTAAGCCAAATCATTTATGCTGGTTTCTGATTTAGGTTTCTTCATTTTTGGAGTTTCGGGCTGACCTCTCAGGCCTGATTTTCAGAAATTCTTGAATTGCTTGGAAAATGAAGGTGCTCAGGACTCCTTTAAAACACCTAAAATTATGTCTTCCTGGGCACAAAATTCAAATTGTAATTCCCCCTCATTTATCAACCTGAAGGAACCGATAATCTTATGTGTCTTTCATGAATTACTTGAAACTATTGTGCTTTTTTAAGTTGTTTGGCTGGGGTTAAGGATTGATGGGATTCCAGGGAAGGCTCTTTTCGCTGTGGTTTCATTCCCGGCCCCGCTGGCAGTGCTGCACAGCACAACCCCAGCTTAGAGCCAGGAGCTTCCAGATTTCCAGATGCCAGCCAAGGGTGCTGCTCCCCAGCATGGGGAGGATCTCCAGCATCCTCCTGGGCAGGACCTTCAGCCGCACTCCAGGTCCTGGGGCATCACTGGTCGAGGTGAGGACCCAGCCTGGGACTTTTTGACTGTGAGATGGTAACAGGAGCAAAGTCATGCTGTGTTATTGATCTAATTATCCAGCAAGAGTTTAAAAATAAGAAACCTTCCTTATGCCTTTAGACTGTAACTTTTCAGGTCAGGAGCCTCCTTCCTCCCTTCCTCCCTCCCTCCCAGACCCTTCCCAGCAGAGGTGAAGCAAAGCAGATTATAGCAAACAAATTGTCCCCTCTATGAACTAAGCTTGTTGGCTTTTTTTTTCCCTAGGATTAAATTTCATTAGGAAAATAATTTTGTTAATATAACTCATCTTCTCTCAGCCCAGGGAGTGTTGGCATTTTGCTTGCCAGCTATCAGAGGGAGCACGTCCAAAGCAGGCATTTAACCCTTTTAAAAATGAGCAATGAGAAGCCAAAGGTAAAGAGATTAAGCTTTTTATTCTCCCCTGTGAGGGTGGGCAGGCCCTGGCACAGGTTGTCCAGAGAAGCTGTGGCTGCCCCATCCCTGGGAGTGTCCAAGGCCAGGTTGGATGGGGCTTGGAGCAACCTGGGCTGGTGGAAGTTGTCCCTGCCCATGCCAGGGAGGTGGAACAAGATGTTCTTTAAGGTCCCTTCCAACACAAACCATTCTAGGATTCTGTGAGATGCTGGGAATGAGATTGGCAAACAGTGGCAGAATTCACAGTAGCATCATCTACAAAGGACCTGGCTCCAGCACAGCATATTATTCTTCTGCTGTCATGATAATCTGATTTATCTGCACTACAAAATCCTAAAATTAATATAAAATAGTACCAGTCAGGCAAACAAATGGGTATCCTCCAATAATATATAAATGGACAAGCCAAAATACTTGAAATAGCAAAATCTCTACACCAAAAAAATGCTTAGGCAAGCCTTACATTAAATGGTACCCCTGCAAAAGAGTCAGCATGCTGGCAATTAAATGGCTTTCTACTTGAAAAGTTAATTTGTACTCTCGTGCAATTAACTGTAAAACCATTAATATTAATATTTTATACTAATATTTATGCTGATAAAATTTTAAATCACCTACTGCCAAACAGTTTTCAAACAAACCAAGACAAAAAAATGCTCTGGTTAACCACAGGTAGCCCAGCAAGTTTTACAAACTAATTAAAACAAATATGATTTTAGAGATGGAGATTGATTAGCAATCATGAATGTTTAATTTTTAAAACTGCTTCTAGCTGACTTAAATGAATTACTGCTGTGAAACCCAGCCCTACAAAGGCCTCATGAGCAAAAGCTCAGGGCCAGAATTTCACTTGCTGAAAATGAATTCAGCACAGATTTTTCAAAGCTTTCATCAATGAGCAATGGGGTTACAAATACCTTTCCCACCCAACATCTGCAATTCACAGCCAGGTTTTTACAGTATTTCCATGTCTTTCTGACCTTTCTAAAAAATTATGTATGTCAGCTGTGGGTGTTTCCTTTTGCTGTTGTACATTCACACAGTAACACCTGAAGGTGCCAGGGTCAGAGGCATCCTCTGCCCAAAGACTTTGGTCTTAACACTCATCGTTTTGGGCTACTCTTTGCAAAGAGATCTGCATGTGTTTGAAATTCTTCCAATGCCTGACTTTCCCCTTTCATACATTCTATATCTGCTGAACACAGCCAAGCTGTGATTCCTTTTCTTCTGAACCTCCTTTTGTGACATTTTAAATTTTCCATTCCTTTTTGTTCCTATCTCACTTTTGCAAATCAGTCATGTATTTGAAGAGAAAAATCCGGACTACACAGGTACTGCCACACTGCATCTTTTTGTCTCCTTCCATTAATATTAAAGAGATGGAAAACAAAAAGCCTTGACAGTAACCAGCAAACAGTGCTATTTGTGTGCACAGCTGGGAGCACATTTAAAGCAGTGCTGAAGGGGCTCATTGCCACCAAGCTCATGCAGAGATGTGGCCAAGTGTCACTCGGTGACAACCAGAAGGGACACAGGTCTGGGAAGGCTGCACAGGGCATGAGTGGAAGGACAAGGAGCTTTATTTCCCTTCCATAACCCCCACACAAACATTCCCATTGCAAAAAGTCATAATGCACATGCAAAATACACAAATCAAGGCTGTGATGAATAACTGAGTCATCTGCTGCAGAAGATGCCTGTTTTCATATGATGGAGGCTTTTCTGAAGGGCTCATTTGATTTTGAGTCTCCTCCATAGACGTTAAAAAGCTTTTCTTCCTCTTCTGAGCATCCCCAGTGAGCACCCCAGCACCCCTGCCCAATGCAAATGGTGGCTGAGCAGGCAGGACCCCTCCCTGGAGGGGTGGCAGTGACCAGCTCCCTCCTGGCACTGCACATTCACTGCGTGAGTCACTGAGGCTCCAGCAAAAGAGCACTGGGACAAATCATACCCACAACAGCACATCAGCAGTGCTGACATTCTCATCAAACAAACTTGTGAAAGTGTATAACACATTTCTAGGTGTGCTGTCAGAACTCCACCTACACAGGATCACCAGAGCTGCTCACCAGCACAGCTCCCCAGTGCCAGGAGTGGATGGTGAGTGTTCATTGGCAGCTGTGCCAAAATCCTCTGTGAGGGGCAAGAATTGAGCTGAAAGATGAACAGGGCACAGGGATTGAAGCAAAACAAATAGATGGAGAGCACTGGAGGCTGCAGCTGCCAAAGGCTGGCTCAGCACTGCAACAGCTGAAAGCCCATGAGAAGGAGCCACCAAGCCACAGTCAACAGAAAAAACAACTTATTAAGTAAACCAATCATAAACATTAATCTAATATATAACCAGTGACATTAAAATTATCAAGGGAGCTTTTCTACACTATATTCAGGTTGTTTTGCAACACACATCAATATACTTCAGATGATTTCTGGGGATTTGGAACAATTCACTCTGTGAGTCTGACTTTGGGAAAGCCGTAATAGTCTCAGCAGTCCTGTCACCCTGTCAGGACAAATAACAATTTGCACTGATTTAATGCACCAGAGCAATTGAAGTCTGCACACAGCAGCTGCTTATTTTGTTACACGATTTAGATAAAACATGGAGACATTTCCATTGAACTTGTTGAAGTTTCACCAGGGTATGTTTTTTCAGCCTCTGCTTTGAAAGTCAGTGGCAAGTTTGTCTATAAGTTGTACTTGTGAGCTGGACAGGGTTTAGAGTTTCTTCTACTCTGCTCTCAAATGCAGCACTACACTTCTGGACTTTGACCTTTCATGGGTACTGTGCAAAATTCTGTTTTCATAGGTTGTAGAAACAACTCAAATATTTATAAATAACCACTACACTGTCCCAGCTGCTAATGCAGTTACACTGATGGGATTATCACTGCTCTTTCTACTACTAGTGTTGGAATACTGAAGATGCTGACGTGATTACCTTTTCATGAAGCCAATCTTACTTCCTAGATCATGGTCTTGATAATCAGGAAGGGCTGATAAGAACCTGGGAGTGTAATCATTATTTTAATGGTTGGACTTGATGATCCTAGAGGTCTTTTCCAACTTAATGATTCTGTGATTGTAAGACTTTTACCACATACAGACTGCCTGAAAACAAAATCTCAGCTCCTGAGGGGCTGCCAGTGAGTACAGCAACAAATTGAAATGTGGGGCAACACATTCATTTTGTGACTAAAGACAGAGCAGAATGCTGTACCGCCAAAATTAGCAGCAAGCAAACTGCACTGACCTAAATTTATCCTCAACTGTATCTCTGGAAGGCACCCAGCTTGTTACAGACCTACAATTCCCTAAGGACAACTTGTCAAAAGGGATTTTGGGGGATCAGGAAGGGCTGCACTACACACAGAGAAGGCTGAGGATAAGGCTGTACTATAAAAAAATTTGCAAAATTATTCCCCTATTCAATCACAAGTCTCTTGTACTGAACAAAAGCATAATCAGACAAAATGAAATCTCCTGGATATTTATTATTTGCTATCCCTACTGAGCAGCACAAGGAAATCAAACAGGTGGCACAGTAAGGAGCATGACCTGGCGTCTACACCAGCTTCCAGTTAAAATGTTGCTCCAGCAGTGATGATCAAAAGTCACCAGCTTAAAAGTGTGTCAGTTTGGACCCAAAAAACACAGGCAAGTCATTGCAATTATTCCTTCCAGCAGCAACACCACTGATTTGTTGTCTCCTCAAACCTTTTAAGAGCTATTGCATTTTGCAAGACATAGAGACCAACCTCTACTCAAATCAGACTTTAAAAATTAAGATCCTACCCTCTCCATTTTTTTCCCTAAAGATAATTATCTTGCATAAAAGTGAAAGATCTTCAATATTTTTAGGAGGCTGAAAAGTTTTAAAGAGAACATACTTGAAAGTAAATGTAATTTGATTTTTTCCTGAACATTTCAGGATTTTGCTTTGGAATTCCAGCATCCAGATTATTTCACCCATGATTTTTCTTATTGTGGGCATTTTGTCATTCCATGACATGCAGAGATGGTGCATAATTTAACACGGCTGAGAGGTTAATTCAGAGAAAATGCATTGTTATAAATATATTTTACTCACTGCAACATTACACCCGCTTCTAAAGACCAAAACATCCTCTGCATTCACACAGCCTGAAGCTCCACAGCACTGTCAGCACACACTGAGTCTACTTAGACATGTGGGTTTTCTCTTGATACAATAGGTGATTCTGAATTATCAAGAGATAGTTTGATTTATGGGAAACATGTTTCCTCTGCTTTTTAGATTCTTGCCAAACTGCTGAGGATGATTAATAATTCCTTTCCCTCTGTCAAGAGAGTGCATATTTTAAAGTATCACATCATTGCTTTAAGTATGTGGCATCAGTGTCCCTCTCAACAGCCTTGAACAGTTTTTTAAAGATATTTAGTTCTTAAAACTGAAAGCTGTATTGGCAGCAATATGAAGAATTACATAAAATATTTCTCTCCCAAATATCCAGCCATACAAAGTGATTCATATTTGCTCATTTTCAAGGTACTGGGTTTTACTCCTATTAACCAACACTTGTGGCTCTTCAGATTTTTGGGTGTTTTCAGTGTAAAAGCCAAAAAAAAGCTCTGGTTCTTGCAGCTAGGTTTCACTTTTTCTGTGAAATACAACATCTGCAGATCTTCTGGACAATCTAAGCAGATTTGACCATTTATGGTGGTACAAGAGCACTTCCCATGATTTCAGGTTTCTGAAGAAAGACTCTGGTACTTGAGCAGCAACAGCCCCCAGGTCCATGTGCTTTGTTTGACTGGTAAAAGGAGTGACTCCTCAAACCCAGCAGAGGTTGTTCAAAGCCTGGGTTTGCTTATTATAAAAATAAAAAGAAAAGAAGAAAGAAAAAAAAAAGAAGAAAGGAGAAAGATTTGATTCCATGTGACTATTACAGAATTCACAGCCAGGAGCTTGAGCAAAAAATTTGACTCAGAAGTGTTTTTCCTTAAAAAGGAAATGATCAAACAATTTGAGTATTCATTACAAACCGAGTTCAGTTTCTTTTCAGGTCATCTGTGTTTTCAAGAGCTGCTTCTGCAACTGGACCTCTTCCTCCTCAAGGCTCTCATGTCTCAAACACAAGAGTCTGGGATGGGCAAGAAAAGCCACCACAGGGAGACAGACAAGGAATAGCATCTTTCCCAATGAGACTGAGGTGAAGCAGCTCCTGTCACCACACAGAAAGCGGCAACC
>JAOXXN010000230.1:9962120-9974610 GCA_026770055.1 Myrmophylax atrothorax
GTCCAAGGCCAGGTTGGATGGGGCTTGGAGCAACCTGGGCTGGTGGGAGGTGTCCCTGCCCATGGCAGGGGGTGGGAGTGACATGAACTTTAAGGTCCCTTCCAACCCAAACCATTCCATGACTCCATCAGTGTCCTTGAGAAGTTGTTCTGGTTGTAATGGTCTCCTTGGCTCCTTCAGTCCTTTGGTGCAAACCAGAGTCTGTACAAAGCTCCAAAGGCAAATTTTCCACAGGAAGAATCCAGAAAATATTTTCTGTATATAAAACCATTTATTTTTGTTATAGCTCTCTAACTTTTCCTTCTATAATATAATATATCCAATATAAAAAAAATAGGACAAAATATAACAAACTCCTCAAAAATTCAAAACAAAATCCATTTCGAAAAGGAAACTCTAAACATTTTGTTCTGAAATAGTCAAAACAGAATATTTTGACATTGTCAGGATTTTTTCCCTCAGGTTCTCTTCCAAAACAAAATTCCAGAGGAAAAAAAAACAACCAACATTTCATTAAGCACTTCTATTTAACTTCCACTTCAACCTTGCAAAATCTGAAAGAATATGGTTTTTCTGTAGCAATTTTTGCAGGCAGCACTTCCACACAAAAACATACAGAACAAATGACCAGGTGTTTTGATTTGATGGGTGCTTTTATGTTTTTGTATATAAATAAGCTGGATAGAAATTAATCAGATTAGAAACCTTGCTAAAATCAGTTTTCATTTTAATTCAGCTACTGCTGGAGCAGGAAAATAGATTGAGTGGCTGTTCAGATTAATATTAATGAGCATCATTATATTCCTGCTTGAAGTATGGCATCTTGTTAATGTTAATACTCTTGTTGACCAGTGAAGGTCATGGAACAGATTTACACCTGGGTGGGGATGCAACAGAATTTATGGAAAAAACAATTAAAGGAGGGTCCTGAATTTCCACAGGAAAATATGCATATATATTGTATAACATATAATAAATAAATATCAGTGTATATCTATTTATTACAGATATATTTTCCCTCCAGTGGGGACTCTTCCTTGAGATGTTGGGCAGCATTTGGCCTCCCTGAAGGAAGCCTTTAAAGGACCTGCAAGATCTGCAGGACTGTTCCAGGAATGGCTCCATAAGCTGCCTTCTATGTTGCACACATTAGGGTTGAAAAGGGAGCTTTGCCAGAGGCAGGCTCTCAATATTGCACAAAATTCCACCCAATGAGTGGCAGGCTATAAGAAAAACAGTATTGATGTATTTTCCCCTATTTGTGGTTTCTTTTGTCCGCAGAGTGTTTTTTGTCTCTCAGTGACGTCAAAGCAAAATTCTCCTGCAAAATGACAACTGGAAAATAACCCTGAGAAGATATTGGATTTCCTACCTAGTAATTAACTAACTTGGGCTTAATGGAACGTATTATATATTTTACCAAGCCTACAGAAGATTAGTAAAACAACAGTATTATTTTCCTTTGTTTTGATTGCAACACTGGAGGCAAAGGCAGCTTAAGAATTCACAGGGAAGTGTTTTGTATTCCTGAAGTATCCATGTGCTCAAACATGTCACAGGATCCTCCTTGGAAGTGACAGCGACTCTACATCGTGTGTCACAGTTGCCCCATCACCCTTGGGATGGTGTTCTTTGTGTTTCAGCCACTGGTGCTGAGGGTGTTCTGCAGCAGCCTCCAGGGATAATCCCATTCCAGCACTGCTGCCATGGACCTGCCAGGGCCCCTTTCCAGCCCCAGGAGTAAAGAGGGAGTAAAGAAGCCCATCAGGCTTGTAAAACTGTATTAACTGCAGGGTAACTGAGATGCTGGTCACCCACTGCTCCAGTGGAGTTCAAAGGGCTGGGAAGGGTTAGACAGTCCACCAAACCATTCTGAAACTCTGGATCCCCTCACAGGGGACATCCACCTGGAGCCATTGTTTGTGACCCAAAATGTCTTTCTGATCTTATTTCAGATATCACCTCTTTCTTACTCATCCTTCTATTTGTCCACTTGGACCCACAATCACCATGGGAAAAATTAACTTTCCATTTCTTGTGCATCTTCCCAGATTTAGTGAAAACATCCTCCTCCTTATATCCCATAAAATGAGACTTTGCCATCATTTGTTCTGGGCTCCTCAAAAAAGACTTTTGGTTTCTTGTACAAGATTTAGTTTCCCAGGGAGATGCTTTTTCATGATTTCAGTGAAGCACCAATGTGTTTTAATAAAATCCAATAAAGTATATATATATGTCAGGGAAGATTTAATGTTGATAGTGGAGTTTTGCTTTGGAGATTCAATTATCCTGGGGTGGAAAAGACATGAGCATTACTGAGCACACAAATGAGAAGGCAAGAAGAAATAACAATACCAGCTCTATCCAGCCAAAGTGGAAATCAGGTGAATGAATAAGAATATATTCCAGCCACAGGAGGGACTGTACATGTGTTCTGCATCACAGAGGGACCTTTCTGCCTGAGACAACGGTGTGTTGAGATCTGTGAAACAAGTGTTGTCACATGTCAGCAAGAGCAGGTGCTCACCCTGTCAGAAAGCGGAGGTGACATTCTCTCCTAGAGTTTAAAAACCTTCTCTCTTTGAAACCACAGACCCAATCCTGGAACAGGGTCAGCTCAGATCTCACTTTGGGCATCTGCTCGTTGCTCCAGGAGAAACATCCCAGGTGGGTTTTTATGGATGGCCAGAATGGTCCCTGGACACAGCAGGTGGGAAGCTCCAGGGTTTCCACCTGTGCCCCACAGCCATGTCCTCCTGTCCCCTTGCATTTGCCTTCCCTTCTTTCCCATTCCCTGTGAGGGTGGGCAGGCCCTGGCACAGGTTAGGCAGAGAAGCTGTGACTGCCCCATCCCTGGGAGTGTCCAAGGCCAGGTTGGAGCAACCTGGGCTAGTGGAAGGAGTCCCTGCCATGGGAATGAGATGAGCCTGGAGGTCCCTTCCAGCCCAAACCATTCCATGATTCTATGATGTAACACAGCAATGGTGAGCACTCCATGTTGCCTCTGCCTCTGGAAAAGGGAAGTGTCCTCTCCCCAAGTGTTGAGCAGCAGCTTCTTTGCAGTCGACCTGGAAAATGTACACTCCGATTTCAAGGGAGAGGAAATATAAAGTGTTTTCTCATCAAACTTGGCATTATCTCTTTAGCAGGCAGGTCTCTCTCCCTCTCTACAATAATTTTCCGTTGTATTGAATCAAACTTTATCTTCAACTCTGCTTCCCATTCTAATAATAACGATGTGGTGTTCGGAGCGCGGCGTCTCGAGTCATTCACTCCCTCAATGCCGTTGATTGGGACTTCGCAGCACTTCAAAGGTAGGCAGCAATTTGGCTTTTTAACACGTTAGAGATAACATTTCTTTTGCATTGGGCTGAACTCATTATGAGCTGTAGGACTGGGACAGGATTATTTGCAGACACGTGGAGCTCCTTTTCTGCTGATAGCAAAGGAGAGATGAGGCAAAGTAATAGGTTGGGCAGGAACTCATTAAATGTCGGGGCAGAACAATAGGCTGTTCCAGCCTTTAACTCCTTAGATTCATCTGGATCTTTCAATCTCAGCATCCTCCAGCCACTGGAGACTAAAACAACAATGCACTGAGTGCAGCAGAAAAGCCAGGCAATTATTTCACTTCTGTAAGAATTTAATGGATTTCTCAAAGTCAGAGGCAGATAATGGGGCAGGGAGTAAATTGGGTTACTGGGATTCTGACATAGGAGACCAAAAAGGCAGAATGTGAGTGAGTAACTGCCCCCCTTTGGGGACTAGCAATGATTTTATCCCTAAATTCCAACATCAACACACTTTGGAGGGGCTGTGTATCAACTTTGAACCCACTTAGAGATGTCCCACTCCTCGGAGAGTTGGGCTGCTCACATTTTAGCATTTGGAGACTTAGGTGACTGTGCCTTATATTCATGTTCTTTTGGTGTCTCTTGGAGTGCTTGGCACACCTGACAGGCCATGTTTCTGCCTGTTGGCCCTACTGAGCCCTGCAATGCAAAAAGGCTGCTGCAATAGCCTACACTTCTTCTTCTGAGGTTTACATTTTCATCCTTGTCTCATTATTCCTGGAGGGCTGCCCATCATTCCTTATAGGGTCTTTCTTCAAAAGATGAAAGGAGAAGGGTGTGGGAAGGAAGGGGAAAGAAAGGGGGGAAATCTTGCTTTTTCTTAGGAATAGAGAGAAAATAATTTATTGAACTGCACATGTTTTATTATTTATGCAACACACTTGGGAATATTAACAGGTGAGTCAGCTGAGAACATGTAGAAATTAAAACAGAGATGTCTCTGCTGTCAAGGGGAAAAACCCTCACCACCTCATTTCTCTCCCCTCCCTTTGCAGTGGTTTGTGAAGGAGGATGCCCAGAAGGACAGAGCCAGATTGGCAGAATCCAGACTGAAGGGATGGTGGCATTAACTGTGCCCCTGCTGTCTCCTATGCCTTGGAACCAGGGATGATGTGATACGGGTGGCAGTGGCAGACACAATTCCATCCCCAGGGATGGATTCATAGCTCATCCTTGCACAGTGGGAGCTTCTGTGCTGCAGAAATACCAGTTTTGTCTCTCAAGAGCTTTTTCCTGGTGGAACTCTTCAAATGTCTCTCCTGCCAAACTTTGTAAGAGCCACTAACAATTAAGTTGGTGCAGAGTTCCAGGTAGCCTTTAATGGGACATACAACCTGAGTTCCTACATCCCCACTGGGTTCCACTGCCACTGTTCCCCCCTGGCAGAAGTCCCCGTGCCCAGCCTGCCCTGCCCCTCAGCTCCAAAGGGCATCCCTGCTCCCCACACACAGGTTGCCCACACAGACCAGCAAAGAGGGGGATTTCTTTTGTCCCTATTGCTTCTTGCAGGTGAATTCCTCAGCCATCTGTAGCAAATTTCCCCTTCATGGCCAGGAACACATGGCCCAAGGGCTGGTGGGGGTTTAACTCCCCCCTCCTTCCCCCAGGCTGCACAAAGCCCTTGATTGAGAGATCAACTCTGGGCTTTGCAAGAAGAGCTTGGGGTGTGTGTCTGTGTGTGTGTGTGTGTGTGTGTGTGTATTTTTCTTTTCTTTCCATCATACTAATGAAATTTGCAGACACGGAGAGGAAACTGAGAGTTATTTATAGGAGTGAGAGGAATGTGAGCCCTAATTGTGCTTAGTCTATGGCTCAGTCTGTGCTCTGGTTGCTATTACCCTTTGCAGGGCTGCACACAGGTCCTCTGGGGCTTCTCTCCATGGAACACAGACCTCTGGGGAGCTGAAAGCACCAGGGGAAGGTGATGCAAAGTTAGGAACAAATGAGATGAAGAGGGAGGGGCATTTTTAGCATTAACGAGGTTGGGTAATATCGGATTTTTTTAAAAAACATTTTGCTCCTAGTTATCTTTTCACAGTTCAAAGGTTTCTGTGTCCCAGACCATGATATGCTGAGATCACCTGGAGCTGCTGGTTGTTCCCATAGGGTGGCAAGTTCTGGTGTGTGCAGAGAATGAAAGTTTAGGAGCAGTGGCTTTGCCCTCACCTCCTTTGCCCACTCTACCACTGATTCCACCTGTGAAAGGCTGATGCCAACAGGCTGAAATGCTCTGTAGAAACACCTTATCAGTGAATCCTTGCACTTTTGCACTCTGTTTTTTTCACACAGAGCCTTTTCCAGCTTGGCTCCAGCCCCAAGGCAGCCCTGGTACATCCTTCCCACTGGATAAGGAACAAGGCTCTGCCCAAAGGCACATCACTGCAGGTCCTTTGCTTGTCCCAGACCAGCTAAGGCAGTGGGAGCAGGGCCAGGGGCACAGGGACCTCCTCCCTGGGGCAGCCCCAGAGCAAAGCAAAGCTCTGCAAAGCTCAACCCAGAGCAGGGACATGAACTGCTGGGCTGAGCACCATTCCTCATGGAAAAAGAGGGAAGTCAGGCATGAAACCCAACACAACTGCAGTTATCTACCAGGCAAAAGTCAGGCACTCCAGTAGCTCTGGAGGGAGCTGCTTTTACTGCTTATCACTGTCCACTCGTGATGGAATATTCTGTTCCTTTGGGTTTTGAGAGGCTGTAAAGGATCCTGTCACCTCTCCTGGGTCAAGGTTTCAAACAAATACTTTCCCCGGGATGTTTTGTAAAATGCCACAATGACTCACTCTTGTCACTCCTCTTTGCTGGAATAACAACACCAAAGGGAAAAACAAGTGATATTTACTCCCAGGGTCCAAAATTGGCTTTGCCACTGTGAGCAGAATTTAGCAAGACAGAAATAGAGGAGTGATTATGGAGTGTATTTGCAATTAAGAGTCAGCCCTTAAGATCCTCCTGCAGGGCTCAGCTGAAGGCAGAGGTGGGCTGGCTCCATCCAGGCTGCTGCCCTGCCTGGGATGTAAAGCTGCTGGAGGCTGGGAGGGATGCAGGATGCTGCTCACAGCTGGGCTCACAAACCAGGCTGCCCCTTCCCAAAAGGATTCAGGTCTTGAGATAAGCAGTGGCAGCAAATTCAAGGCTGGGATCAAGAATTCAGGGCAGCTCTTTGTTCTGTGGCTGGGGAACCCTCCAGCCTTCCACACCCTGCTGCTCTTCCACATCTCGCATGGACCAAGCTGGAAACAAGGAGGATGTCCATGTTTTCCATCCAGAATCCTGTATCTTCAGGATGAGTGGAGTCACAGCCAGTACAACCCACACCTCTGGCTAAAACAGTGCTGGTCCTGCAGCAAAAGCAATTTCCATTTTCCCAGCACGTGCTGCTTTGCGCTCTCCTAATTCCTCTGGCCCTTGCTCACAGGAGGCAGCATGGCAGTGAATCAGCAAGTTAAAAAGGTAATAACTGCAGCAGATAACCACAGCAACATCTTTACCTCATAGAAACAACATCTTAAATTGGATTTCACTTGCATGTGTCAAAAAAAGACAAGTCTAGAAATTCAGTCTGGGCAATGTGCTTTGTATCATGTGCTGAACTGGCTCAGTGACAAGGAACAGCTGGCAAGGGGCTTTTGTTTTATTTTGATTTTCTTTTGGTAATCAAAAAATTATAAATCAAATTCTTTCAGTTGTCTTCTGCTGCTAACAAAGGCTCTGCAGTGCCAGGTTGGTGTGTCTGTGTAATTATTTGGAGCATTGTTTGGATGAGTGTGTGACGTCAAAGGGTGTAATTGGCCCACGGAAAGTCCGGGCCAGGTGATGGCTGTTCACAGCTACAGCAGTGCAGGCTTTGAACTCCTTGCTGCAGACTTCTCGAGCATCCTTCCTATTAATTAGCCTTCAGGAATTAATAATTCAAAAGTCTTTCCTTCTGCTACGGCATTCTGACAACAGCCAGCGTAGCTGTGCTATTGTAGATAACAATAATGAAATATTCATAATTTAATATCCCTGTTCTCTCCCAGCAAGTGAGGCAGAGGCATTCCAGCATCTGCTTTAAAGCTCAGCTCCTGCTGCAGCCTGGACAACATCCCTGCTGAGGGTGCCTGAGGTCAGATGGTGGCTCAAGGGGTGTCTCCATCGCTGCAGGGCCACCACACAAGGGCAAAGCACATCCCTCTCCTTTCCATCTGCTGATGCCAGAGGGACTGCTGGCACCACTGGAAGTCTTTCTGGTAAGTATGAATGAGGATAAATGCAAGGCTGGACCTTTATTGGCTCTCTGCTCTCTTTGTGTGCTGGTTCTGCCACAGTCACACCAGTCCCACCCGCACCTGAGGGGAAGTGTGACACAGGGAGTCACTGTAATTACAAAACAAGAAAAAAACCTCTTGTAAGTCTGTCAGATGATGGACCTCTGGGTACAGGAATGCAAACACAGAGCTGGGATCAAGGAATGACTGAGCAGGCACTTTCTGGAGCATTTAGCCCCCATAGAGACCTGTCAGTGGGTGAGTGGATCCCAGGGAGTGCCAGGAACTCACCCAGGACATAAAGCAGGCCAGTCCCTTCCATGGCACCTGAAAATGCTGTGCTATGGTATCTGCATTATCCTTACCTTGAAATGCACAGGCTGTTCCAAGAAGTTCCATCAAACAGCAGCAACAACAACAACAACAAAAAAAAAGGTGGGGCCGACTCGAGGTCAGGAAAGTGCAGCTGAGAGGAGGCTCTGCTGTCCCTGAACCCACTGCAGAGCTCACAAGGACCTCCATGGCAAAATCCCCCCATGGCTCTGGGTCTCCTTTGCCTCCTCAGCGAGAAATATCACGTTTCCACGTGTTATTCTGTCCCCAGGGGATGTCAGCTATGAATATCCTTAATATATTGGCAACATGGAAAGGAAAAAAGACTTACTTTGTTTGGAAAGTATAAAAATAAGAAGTGTCTCCTTGTTTAAGATGAGACACCTAAACCATAATCAACAACTTTACTTTTCTTGAGTCAGAACATGAATCATCTTGTGAAATCAGATCACAGTCAAGATTAGTTTCTCATGGTATTGCTGAGGAATTTCAGATATTTCCATTGGGAAAAGAGTTATTTCTTTAACCAACCCAAGGTTAGTTTGTTCAGTGCTAATTTTTTCTTGTATAATGAAGATTGCCCAAAGGTAAGGAATGTTGAGATCTAAAAGTGGAGTGGAAAAAATAGTGAGATTAGGACAAGATTTAGAGCCCAAAGTTAAACTGAGACACAAATCAGACCATTTCAGCCTGGCAGAAAGTTCATAAAAGCTTATGGCTGTCTTGTTAAATGCTGCACAAAAATAAATCAAGTCACTGATAGAAGCTTTCCCTTGCCAGCTCTAAGTAAAGCAATAGAAATATCTATTTGAACACAGGTTTCACAAGTTCTCTTTTATCAGAGAGGATAATAAGTGTCAGGGAGGGTTAGATTGGATCTCAGGAGAAGGTTCTTCTCCCAGAGGGTGGTGGGCACTGCCCGGGCTCCCCAGGGTTTGGTCATGGCCCCAAGGCTGCCAGAGCTCCAGGAGTGTTGGGATAACACTCTGAGGGACAGGGTGGGACTGTTGGGGTGTCTGTGCAGGACCAGGGTTGGATTCCATGGTTATTGTGGGTCTTTCCAGCCCAGGATATTCCATGATTCTCTGCCTCTATTAGTTCTCTATTATCTTTTTTACTCTGTTACACATCAGGAAGGACAGGCACCCCAAGGTCCTGCTGCTTTCACACCATCAGCAGCCTGGTGGGGGAGAGACCCGAGCCAGCTCAGCCCCCCTGGGCAGAGCCATTCTGGAGATCATCTGCACTCTGCCCATGTCAGCAGGGGATGGCAGGAGCACCCAGGAGCTGATTCATGCCAGGATGGGGTGAATCACCCTCTGACAGCAGCCAGCTCCCATCACCAGTGACTCCAGAGCACTTGCAATCAGCTTTAAATAGATGTTTAACTTTAAATCGATCAACTTGCATAGAATTATCCCCATCCAGTGACATTTTCTATCTCAGATCCATTAAATGTGTCCCATTACTTCTTTCTTTGGTAATATCCTTGGAGTCATGACATGTATTTAGGCAAAATCTTGCCTGTGCTTGGACAATGGTGGGAATTACTTCAAGGGTGTTTTTTTTTGGTTAAATCAAGCCTTTAGCCAACCTCACTGAATCAGCAGTGCTGAGCAACAGCAGAAAATGAAGATACAAGTGCATGGGTAGAAATTTTGATGCACAGGGTGACGAATCCATGGAAGTGAAAAGTAGCATGCTATTTTCACCTCCTGCTTTTCAAAGGAATAGAAGGAAAGAGAGGGAAGGTGCTCACTGAAAACCCTGGGTTAGGTTTTTAATAATGTAGATTTCTGCCCCATTTTTCCCCCCTTCCTTTCCCTTCACATAGTGAGAAACTTCCCAAGGTTGCCAATGGCACTAAAACAGTCTGTCCACTTTCAGAATTTCAGTCACCTCTTAAACACTTAGAGGCTGAATTGAGTGAAAACCCGTTTTCAGAAGAGTTTCCAAGGAAGTAGAAAGTTTCCACACCCTGAATCTTGCACTCAAAGAAGTGGAAACTGGCTTGTTGCTGCCAGCAGTCTGAATTGTCGTATCACAGGCTGCTGAATGCTTTATTCTGTCATAAAAAACATGAACATGCTTGGGTGCTCTGCTAAAAACACACAAATACCCTTTGAGAGGCATAGCTGAACAATATATGACTTGTGAATTATTCTTCCCTTGCACTTTTTTTGGCATAATGTTGCTTTTTATCTGCTTGATACCAAAGAAATTCTGATGAAATTGCACAGCTTGTGTTTTTCAAAATTCAAGCTTTGCAATCACAACGACTGCTCTGGAAAAAACTAGGGAGGAATGTGCTTTGTAGCAAAGACACCTGGATAAGAAAATCTGTAGCTCCAACTGTTGGGGAATGACTAATGAGGGATCACATGCTGTGTGACCTTTCACTGATCTTACCTAGTCATGGTTTAGAGTGTAAAGCCTGGACAAGAAAAAATAGATCGTCAACAGGACAATGAATGAGACTCTGCAATGCAGATCACACACTTAGAGGCTCCTACTTCGATGCCTGAATTTGTGGCATTTTGGGGGTGCTGAACCTTTCCACTTCCCAATGAGGAGGGCAAGACTTGTGCCCAGCTTTCCCTCCTTCCTTCATGTGGTAGCACCCAACTGGGGCACCAGTTTGGAGGGTGAACTTCAAACTGCCTGATCTGTTCAGCTCTGGGCAGGTTTTAATTCAGTTGGGCCTCTCCCCAGCTTGCAGCTCACACAGGGCTGAGGAACAAACGTTGGCAAAAGGCATTTATGCTGCTGTTCATGGTTAAAGGGCACTGAGGAGCCCAAAAGGAAAAGTCCTATCAGAGATGAGGACTTGCCTATACCAAAAGGAACTTTTTAATAAGCAAAATCTAGAGTTTAAAAAGCCTTTCCTTTCTGTATTTGTGCAAGAAGATTTATTGCTTACAATGTTCCCTTTAATGGCTACTTTAATGCAAGGGTAAGGGTAATAAAGCAAAAGACAATATTGAATTTTAAAATTCATCATCATTCTGTGCTTAAAGTTTATGGAAAAACTCTTCCTGGGCTTAGGGGTTTGGGGTGGGGCATTCTGTGTTTCCCACTGTTTGACCCTGATGGATGATCCTGCTTTTATAGAGCAAAATACAACTTCATTCATCAACCCATTCAATCACTCTCTGTCAATGACTTTATTTGATTTCCAGATGAGAGGAGAGCATAAATAATAACAAAGCTGTCTAAGGTTTGAGAATGAAGTTGCTTGGAGGTGCTGGTTAAAATACTGGATAAGCTGTTCCATGAAGTTTTGGGATTCCTCTGTGCTAAACACCAATATTTGTTGCCAGTATCAGGCTTAGTCCTGTTATCATTCTGGTACAGCAGAGCAAAGCTGAATTAAATTATTATAATCAAATTGTTGTTATGTAAAAGCTGATTGCTTTGCATTGCTTTTCGTATTATACAATAGAAAGCAGTTATTATATAAAGCAACCAATCAAACAAAACAAAGCTCCTTTCCAGAAAATCCTTCTCCTTTAAAGTGTGACCAAATGGTAAAAGCCTTTGTAATGAGCAATGAAGTTTGTGAACAAGATTTATTTCTCTACAAACTAACTTATTTTCCATTCCAGTCCAAAAAAAGAAATCATCACCTTCTCCTGTTGATAAATTTCAGGATCAAAATGCCAAGTCATGGGTGGGTTAGGAAAATCTTGTTTGTAATCAAAGGCTTGGCCAACTTCCTACATTTTTTACATTTTAATTATACACCGCATTGGCATCCTGCTATAAAGACATTGCTTTGTGGAAACTCCCAACTATTTACATGACTAAGACTCAATTGAATCAAGAATTTTTGCTCTTTCTTCTCTGTCTCTCTCTTTTTTAAAAAAAAAAAAAAATACAGAGCCATCATTACCATTCCTTGCTGCAGAAAACATTCCTTTGCTCCCGTTGGCTGTTGGTAGCAAACACAAACAAGACTTTTGTCCTCGTGCAGCATTTGAGACACATTGTCTGATGGCTCAGGCTCTCTGTCTTTCAAGGAACTGTTAATTACTGCTGCCAAATCAGATTAACAGTTCCTATAAAACCCATGTAGGTATCCAAGTTTTGAGGTTTGCCACTGGCTGAAGTGTGTAGATATGGCTTTGGTACCTATTCAGCAACATTAATCCCCACTAATCCCAGGGCTCTGAGCTGGGGCTTACTGCAGTTTAACTAATTCTTTGGGAAAAAGTTATCTCAGATTACCTGCCCCAAGTAGCCACGGGATAGGGAAAGAAAAATTGATATGATTTTGGTCCATGAGGAGCATCAGGAAAATCCAGAGCAGCACTGAGGGAAGCCCATAAAGGCAAACATGTTGCCTCAGGGTACCCAAAGAGCAGCAGAGCAGGGAGCAGATACTGCAGGTTCATTACTCTGCCCTGTTACAGCCTCAGCACCAACTTTCCAAAGGATGGGTGGGTGGGTGGATGGATGGGTGGATAGAGGGATGGATGGCTGGATGGAGGGATGGATGGAGGGATGGATGGAGGGAGGGAGGGAGGGAGGGAGGGAGGGAGGGAGGGATGGATGGAT
>JAOXXN010000230.1:9985332-10006974 GCA_026770055.1 Myrmophylax atrothorax
AGGATTTTGTTTCAAATGGGGAAGCAGTGGATCTTTTAATTTCAGAAGCAATTATTTGCAGCAGGATAACAGATATTCTCCTGCAGAAACTGCTCTTTATCCTGCATGGAAAACACTAAACCTTTACTGGAAAAAGCCCAGCATACTTTAATTGAAGCCACCACAGCCATTTTTCCCACTCAGCTTTGTCAGGAGTGTCTTTAAATAGAAAGAATTGCTTTCTATAGGTGGTTTGGGTTAATCATTTCCCCTTCCACACACACGGGAGCCACGTCCAGGCGGGCGGTGGGAGAAGCGGCTCGGTGTGAATGGAAAGCTACAGGGAAGGGAGCAGAGCCTGCAGTGCCAACCACAGGGCTCTGCCCACCCCAGGAAGGAAGCAGAAGGATGTTTCCAAAACCCATCGCATACAATAACTCACTTTAACCGTCCCTTGTTGTCTTGCCTTTATGGAAGTGAAATAAAACTGAAAGAGCTGCGGTGGAGATTCACCGGAGCCTCCTGCATTTCTGGGTGTCAACTGCAGGAGCAACAGTGGCTGTTGGGGGAGAACTTCCTCAAGAATGGCACTAAATGAGCTGTGCTGGGCCACACAAGCCATGGATTTGCCCTTTGGAAAGAGTCTGGGGCATGTTGTTTTAACATTCCAGTGTTGGACCAGCGGGAGGGAGATGTTTGCACCCAGGGCTGCAGAACCTTCATCTCTCAGTACCCTGAAATGGGAAAAACCCCCACCAAAATGACTTTTGAGCAAATAAAGATCATGTTCCATTCTCTGTTCTCCAGCAGAGACCATTCCTAGCAGGAATATGGGACTATTAGCTCCAGCAAACAATTTTCAGGTTGTAACAAGTGGGACATCAAACGCTTCTGCCATTTCCCCCCTTTTTTTCCCTGTGCATCTCAAATCCCACTGAGCTGCAGATGCCTAAAGGAGATCTGGGAGCCAAACAACCACCACCAGCCATTTCTTGGTTCCCATTTCCACAGCCTGGAAATGCAGCTCGTGTTCCCAGTCTGGTGGACACCGTTTGCCAAGAGGAGAAAAGCAAATCACTATTTAAGACATCATCGAACTCCCATTGGGCCTCATCACCTCCGACAGATCTGTGAGTCACTCAGAGGAAATATTTTACTGCTATCCTGTTTGCTCAGCAGGTGGAAGGGAAATAGCTCTCACAAACCCTGGAAAAAAATTTAGCAGGACTTCAATTTCAGCACAGGCTCGGTGCTTTCGGCCTCAGCCTCCCTGAGTTTCATGGAGTGCCAGCAGTTTTCTGGAGATTTGTCAGAGGAAGACAACAATTTCTTGGCACAAAGAAATTCTTTTAACCCTATGCATTTTTTTGTGCTACTTCACAACTTTTCATCCAGCAATATCTTCCCCCAAACCATAAAAAGCTTTTTTTCCTGGTTGATTTTTCTTTTGGTGTTTGAGAATTTTTGCTTCTGCTCTCCAAGAAATTCTGCTGAGAGATGAAAACTATTGCAGTTTTTAAAACTACAGGGTAGGACTTGAAATGGACTTGGGTAGTTCATAAACTTTGCAAAAGGGATGTAATTCAACCCTAAAGAAAAAAAGAAATTGCAGATACCTCTTTTTCATAATCCAGTGAAAATAGGATAAAAGCATTGCTGAAGAAATCTGAGAAAATTAATTCCCAATAGTATTTAAGAAAACAAAGAAGAAACAATTTGTTCCAGTTCTACCAAGAACATTTCCTTGCTGGAAACCCAGAGAGCTGAAGTGCTCATGGACAAACTGTGAGATCCCTCACTTGAGGGACATCAACTCTTCTGCTGCAACATTTCCTTGTTTGCCAGACCCATTCCCAGGGTGTTGTGCTCCTTTGCCAAGGACTTCACCAGGATTCAGCAGGATGAGAAGTGAGTGTTAACATGGCAAATCGTGGGGAGGATACACCTCCTGGGATCTCTGGTGGCCCTCATCTTCCTCACAACATCAAGGGACCAACCCAGGAGAACTGAGGTTTTTGGTGCTGCCATCTCTGCTTTCCCTGGGACAGAGAACCCACGAGGTCTGCTGGTGAGGTTTCCCTCCTTGGTGATGAGGAAAACCTCAAGTGTGCCCAGAAACCATCCAAGAGGAGAGGGCTGTGTCTTGTTGAGACAACCCCATAACGCAGATCAAGCCCTGGATATCATAGAATTATTTATGTTGGAAAAGGCCTTTAAGGTCATTGAGTCCAACTGTAAACTTATGTTCACCAGGGACGCACTCAGAGCATTGAGACTTGACTTAAATATGTCTCTGGTATTACTGTTATTGGTCTTCTGTCCTTCTTATTATGGTCTTCTGAAAGGTAAGGATAGGATATTCCAGCTCCTTAACCAAGCCTTGAATATAATTTAGCTTTAAAGACCTTTGAGAGCCAACTTTGCTCCCTGTTTATACATTTCTGGCTCAGCAGAAACCCCTCTATGAGCAATAATGAAGAAATGGATCCATTGTTCAGCAAAGCACATAAAAGCCCTGAAGTTTCCTTAAAGATGTTCCAAAGTGATACAAGATCTTGGATGCTCCAACATGGGACATATGCTTTAAAATATTCTTAAATAAATTAAATCACTGGATCAATTCCAGCAGAGCTGATGAGAGAACAATGTATAATATAGAGAATGACCCTCATTCTGTGCTTGTTTCTGTAACTGCATCCAAAGAAAGGGGTTTGGAAAGTGCTGCAGTGTTTTCACACACACACACATTTCATTTCAGGTTCCACCTGGAACTTGCAGTGGCCACAGAGAAAGGAGAGCAGTTGTTTCTGTGGTTTCTGTCTGGCTCAGACCACGTGCTGATGCACCAGAAGTCTTACGAGAAATTCTGCTTTGTTGGGATTTCCTGCATCGCTCTGCACACAAAGGCAGCTCAAACCATTCAGCTGACACGGTTATTGGAACCTGCAGATGATTTTCCCAAACCCCATTGATTTGGGAACCTCTGCTTTTCACCCACTCCTCTTTGTTACATCCTACGTATTTCCTGCATGATATAATTTGGACCTATTTTTTTAATGAAACGTCACCAAGTGCTCTGAAGTGCCATTGTATTCTGCTAAAGCTCTGCCAGCCCAGGGAGAACTGGAATTCATATGCCAGGAAGAGATTTCAATTTACTGGGATTTAACAAGTTACCACGTGTCAGCTGAGCTGTAGAAAATCTCCATATGTGCTTTTTTTGGAGGTTATTTTTTTAGATCTGTGGCAAATGCAAACTGAGGCATCTTGTTCTAAGCCTTCTCACTGTGTTGAATGTAACTTTGTAGTAACCACAGACCCCACTTACACTCAGGTGGTAGTAACTCATTAGAATCATGGAATGGTTCAGGTTGGAAGGGACCTTAAAGACTCTCCAGTTCCAACCCCCTGCCATGGGCAGAGGGGCCACTCACCAAAACAAGTTGCTCAGGACCCCTCTCAGTCTGTCACTGAACACTTCCAGGGATGGGGATCCATGGGGACACAGGACTGAGCATCTCATGCTTGGAGTGTGGAACACACCTTGAAGTCTCAAGAGGAAGCAGCATTTTGCTTCACATACAGCACAGATTAGCAGAGGTAGTGACTTCTTACCTCTAACAGCAACATCCTGAGGCACCAGCTCATGCTTCATGATGAAACACGAACCCCTGTGCCCACCCAGGGCACCATCACTACTCTGGCACCTCTGTTTAGCTATTTCCTTTCTTATACAGTGATCAGCAAACCACCATAATGCCTAAGCTGCTCTTCTTCCAGTCAGGATGGACAAAAAATCCCACCACCCCAACCCACCTGGGTTTTGGCCTGGGAGTTTTGCTAAATAAAACACTTGCACTCACATTTTTGATAGTAAGGCTGATTCAAGTCTCTACAAATCCCAGAGGGAGAAATGCCACAGTAGCTGGTACCTGACAGGGCACCTGGGAGTGCTTGGTCCCTGGGGAGCAGAGAGGGGGCAGAGGGAAGGAACAAGTCCCTCCTTAAAAATATCTTTCAGACCTTATTTTCAGGCTTTTATAGAGCTGTGATACGGTGGTTGGCATTGGCAGATTTTTTCCCCCAGATAAAGAACTGAAATTGGAAAGAGCCAGCTGGACAAAAGGTTTAATTAACAGTTTAATTGCAGTAAGATATGGAGCTGAACAAGTTAAATGTGAGTTACTGCACTATTACTCCTGAGAGGTTTACTGCACACTGTGACTCACAGTGTGGTTTGGTCTTTTGTCTCTGCAGACTTTGCAATATTATATATTGGTGGAGCTTTTTGGATTGAAGCAGAAGATTCAGCAAAGGAAGCTTTTTCAAGCCCATTGATCCCACAGAAGGTGAGAAAGCCCCATGAAAGCACCTCTCCATTTGGGCAGCAATATCCTTTTGAGGAAAATTCTTTCCTGATCCCTGCTTTAAAGGAGTTATTTGAGATTAATGTAAAGACCATTTGTCATTTGGGTTGTAAGAAATGCTAATGGCTTTCCCAGCTTTTTGAATTTTCTACAAATTAAGCCTGTATTGTGAATTTTTCTGTCAGGCACAAAATAGTAAAGGAATCATCTCCTTTAAATGGCAAAGCCTGAACTGAGTCATCAATTCACTGCTAATTGTCAAATGTGTTTATTGCACAAGAGAACTGATAACCTGCAATAAGATGTGATGGATTTAGCCAGCTGTGTTTTTGCAATTTCAGGCTGGTGTATGTCCAACAGAAACCAAGTGAGTTACACGAGTACAAAAAAAAAAAAAAAAAAAAAGAGGAACTAAAATGAGGAAAAAAAGCCCAGTAGTGTTGATTCAGCACTGGTGTATTTTCTACTCCTGATTATTTCTGTAATAACAAGTGTCTGATAAGTGGGTTAAAGACTGACTGGAGGAGATGGGATTGGAAAAGAAATGCCATTGTGTTTGTTGATATTCCTGCAGTTAACTGGAACTGTAGGCAAGTCATGGAATGATTTAGGCTGGCAACACATTCCATGAGCCTTTCCTTGTGGAGCTGAAAGCAGAGAACACCCTGTGTGTATTGTGAGCACTCACCGTGTTCAGATGAAGGAGCAGAGCAGGGTCAGTGGTGTCTACATGAGACACACAGGGGGACAAAATCCACAGTGGGCAAAACCTGGGCATGGCCCCTGGCACTGGAGCAGCTCCTGTGAAACCTCTGCCCCAAGCCCTGGGCACAGATCCCCGTGTTTGACCACCTCTCACTTGATGTCCTTTCCTTTCCACTGATGCTGGAGGCACCAAACCTGCCCATGGCACACGAGCACAGCCAAGGAATGGGGCTGGAAGGAGCCAACTCAGAAGTTCAGATCCCAGAACTGGAGAAGCCTCCATGGGGGAGACGCTCAGCTCCTGAAGTATCCAAGGCTCGAGGACACTGTGGTGACACTCTCACCTGGTGATCTTCTCCTTATTTTTCTCTTGCATCAGCAAATTTCCTCCCACCTAAATCCTGCCAGAAAAATTACCCACCCCAAGCACTGGGAACAACTCACATGATGCTTGCAGCTGACCACATCCTCCTCAGTCTTCCCTCTTCTTGGCACACGCAGCTTATGAGCGTGAAGAGAACAATTCACCCCTTGCCCAGTGGGACTTGAATTTAACCACCATTCCCAAGCTCTCCAGTAAAAATTAGGCATGGTTTGTGAAAACCTGGTGCAGTCTTTAAAACCAGAGAAGATCTGGTGATGCCTGAGTAATGAATGTGTGGTGGCCAAGAGGAGCTAATGAGACATGACCATGTTAGTCCTACAGAAACCACAGTGATTAATCATACAACCAGATGAGCAACACAGTGATAGAAGCAATGGACATCTTCATAGGCACTCAGATGTCTTGCTGGAGGATCATTCCTTCAGGATGCAAGGTTATTGAGCTTTATGCACTGAACTTCATGAAGGGTTTTGATCTGTGCCACATGGGCTTAGATTAGGAAAGGCATGAAATGTATATGACCTCGTCAGATTGGAGAAAACCTTCTCCTTGATCACAAAAGAAGATAGGAATGAAAAAGATCTCCTCAAGGAAAAGCTCAGAGTTCAGTGTTTCGACAGTTCCCCCAAACACAATTAGGATGTGGTGAACTTTGGTTTGCTCTTCAATTCACCTGTGTGAACAGAAATTGGAAATGGAAACATTACAGCAGCTTCCTGCACAGATTTCCAGCCTGGATTTCATTAATATCTTCCCTGAGCTGGGATTATTTTGCTCATGTACAGTGTTCAAATCTGTTCAGGCTTTGTTTGGAAGCAGAAAAACTCCCCTAATGGAGGCACCCCTTATAACCTAATAGAAAATGATAGTGTTCAACAGCTTCTTTTTTTAAACAACTGTTAAAATTTAATACATAACCATATCCCACTACAGAATTCTACAGGAGTGTTAAAAATAACCCAACAGGAAGCATAAAAGCACTCATTAAATTCTACAACTATTTACAGTAATTTCTGCATATGACTCTATTAAATTTCCATGGCAGCTAAGTCCCATTTCTACCAGACTCCACAGAATTTTTCCAGAATGGTCAGCTCTTTCTTTCCAGTTCCAGTGCACAAAGACACAAAGCAGCCTGTTCCTTATCAGAGATCTGATTATATCAACACTGGTGGCTGTAAAAAACCACAGCACCAGACTCTCAGCTGGTGAAACTCAGCATAAATCTGTTGCCTTCAAATCTGGGCTTAGGGACAGCAGCTCCTCCTCTGTCTGATGCTCACCTCGGCCTAAATCCACGTGGTTCCTGCTTTTGGCTCCCACTCACCACTTAGTCAACTCGCAAGGCTATTGTTCTGAACTTTTGGTATATTTTAGTAGCTGCAAAATCAGCTGTGTTAGTTCATAAATTACGGGAGGGGTTCTGAGATGTTGTTCCCTCTCCCATTTGCTGCTGGAGGTGGATGGGATGGCCAAGGGCTGAGGTCATGGATGCTTTGTGTTTGGATTTGAGGTGCTTTCCAGCAGAGACTGTCAGGGTTATGCAACTGGAGTCTCCATGGAGCCCTGGAAAACTCCAGCCCCATCTCTGCTCGAGATGCGCTTTCCGAAATAACCTCTGTGCTTCAGAGATTGACACTTGCTGACTTCCCAGACACAAAGGCACAAGGTTTCCATTACAGAGCTGGTCTCATCAGCCCAGGTTGTGCTGGCCCTGAGGAGCTGCTGTCCAGAGACCATGCAACTGCGAGGATGGGTCATGCTCCGCGCACTCGGTTGCCAAAATTATTTCTGGGAACAAAGACGCTGCTTGATTTTTTCTGCAACTGAAGTAAATCTTAGACAAAAAACCCAGAGGGAGCTGTTGGCACACATCAGGCAGCCATCAGACAGGAATCCTGCTCGGGCTTCAGCCAGCTCCTTGACAGGCAGGAGTTTAGAAACCACTTAGCACATGAAAGCTGGTAAATATGTGTATGTGTGTATATATATATGTATATGAGAGACTTATGCATAGGGAATCTGGGCTAAGCATATCATTTTCCAAGGCTGGAAATGTGTCACTCAGCCGTAATTGCTAAACAGAGAGCAATCAAAATGATTGCTTTAAAAAGACTGTGATGGGGAGTTCAGTGAAGGCTCTTAGAAACACTTCTACCCACAGTTATGGGTTTAATGGGGTGGTTCTGGAGAGTGGCTGAATAGCTGCAACTGCACAAAGCTGGGCAATGGCAGGATATTCTTTGGAAAACTTCTCCCTGCAACATTGTGTCTCTGCAGAGCACAAACCTCCCAAGAGACCAGAGTGACTTTTGGAGACTGAAATGTAAACAGATGCTCCCCTGCAATGAAGTCTGGAGGAGTTACACATTTGCATTGATTTTGCACTTGCTTGGAGAGTTCCTCCAATTACTCCCAGACAGTCACTTTGCTGGTTTGGGAGCTCAGAGCTGAAGCAGGAAATGTTTTCAGTGCAGTTGCTGGTTGTTTTGCAAACGTCCTTGGGACAGGCTGTGCGCCCACAGCTCCTCTGTCAGCCACCAGCAGGAGAGGGCCTCTCACTGAGCTGAGAAATAAACTCCCTAAGCCAAACACAGAGCAGGGATCAAAGGCGTTTGGGGCATCTGCTGTCATCATTTGTGTATCTTCAGCAACTGCTCAGCTCTTCCTGGTGAGTGAGCAGTGTCCGGGTGACGCCAAGTGCTGGGAAAGGGATGGGCATGCAGGGAATTATGGCAGAGACATTACAAGGCAGCTTTGGCTCCCAGGGCTGTATTGACTTGCCCATTAAGCGTTTGATGGACTTTGGGGTTCTCAGAAGAGTTTTCTGCTTGGCACTTCCTCTTACCTCGAAGCTACAACTTCTCTTGGCTCGCAGCTCATCCTGGATCTGCCACAGGAAAAGCTTCATATCAGCAGGTCAGGTATAGAAGAAGGTGTGCACTCCTGGAGTTATTTATGAACTAAGAACACGTCCCTTGGCAAGGCAGAGGTGCCTCTTCTCAGACACCATTCCTTAAAAAGCAGCTTCCTTATTTTCTAGATGTGATTTTTTTTTTGAAAAATTGGATTTCTGCTCCCAAGTGCCTTTTTGCCAGCTCAGACCGCAGAGGATGGAGGCAGGGATGGGAGAGGAACCCCCTCAGCACCTTGGGATTGCAAAGGGAAGGCATGTCCTCTGCCAGACAGGCCTCTCTCATATGCCACCCACTGCTTCTGTTACTGCTTTTCCTGTCTCTGAAGGAGACGTGGAAGTGCTGTTGATAAGCTCATTAGCATAAATTAGTGCAGAATGACGTGTGCTTGAGATGGTTTTGGTGCTTTGAGGCTCAGAGCAGCTGTTTTGTCACAGCAACCCCTTCCCCCTGAGAGCCACAGACACCTGCACACTGCCTCACCCAGGGGTGCTCACAGCACACCTTCCTCCTCCTCCTCCCTGAGCTGAGACCTCCTTGTCACACAGAGCGCCTTGACAGGGACATCTGCCACCTTGGGAGATGGTGCCACTGCAGGGAGTGAGGTGGCACAGCAAGCACAAGAACCACAATGCCCTGCTGGGCTTTGTCTTCTGCTTTTCAGAGCATTTGGAGCGGGTGCGTCACCTTCTCACAGCTCTCCATCCCACCTCAAGAATCCTTGTTTTACCATCATTTTCCCATCCCACACACAGCCCAACAGGCTCCCACCCCCTCAGGGAGCCCTTCCACCAGCACACAGGAAGAGTTGTCTGGTGAATCCAAGGAATAGCCAGTGTTTGGATTTTATGCTCCATAAAAGCCCATCCCATCTTGGAAGGAGAAACAAAGACATGGGGAATCCAACTGTATCCCTTGGAAACTGCCCAATGGGCTCCCAAGGAGGATCAAATCTCCATATTGCAATAAAGCAGAGAATGCAAAAAGATTCTGGAGTGAAGGTGAAGTCCAAATTTCCTCCATGTCACTGGGAAAAGGAACTGGCCGGTAGTCAAGAGTATGTTCTGTGCTGACCAAGTAAGCAGTGCCCAGGATCAGGAGCTGAGCAGGTTTGGAAAGATTGTACAGTGGGAGAATAAAGGGCTAAACTGATAATCCTGTCAGGAAAATACAACTTAATCTGGAGCTATGGATGAAGGATCAAACCCAAATCACAGCAAATTCACCAAATTTCCCTCTGCTTCTCACCCTGACAGAGGAATTGGCTGCCCAGTGTTTTATGGCTAATTACCCACATTACTAGCAAAGTGCACAGCTTTTCTTAGAAGAGAACTATCTTCTCTTTCCTCTGAAAGTTTAATCCTCGTAAGAGGATTCACGTCCTGTCCCTGGCAGAGTCAGAAGTCAGGTTTTTCACATGGCCCTTAGCAGAAAAAAAATGCTACTCGATTCTCATCTGCACACTGTGCTGGGCAGGAGCAGCTTGCACAAATCTCCTCAGATTCCCAGGGAACCAAGCCAGGCTTTGCTTCAGTTTAGTGTCCTTTCATTTTACTTTTTCCCATTTTTTTGCTTTCATTTCTGTTCTCCTTGAGATCCCTCATGGCCTTCTAATGGCACATGCTTTGGAATTCAGCTTTTGGGGTGCTGAGTTAGAACATGCTCCCCTGGCTCTGAGCTGGAAATGTCTCACCAAGGGCTGGGGCCCATCTCCACAGTCTGGCAGCATCTTGGCCCATGTCAAGATAGAGGGATGTTCATTACACAGATGTTTGACAGATTTTGATAGATGTCCAAATAATATAATTTTATTTCAGTGGCTTCAAAAAGGTCAAGCCCAGACTGCCCTGCCCTGTAAGGAGCAGTTCCACCAAGCCTGGCTTAAGGTGTTCTCATGTGTATGAGGAATACACCCAAACCCATCAGTGTTGTCTAACCAAGCTCACAGGCACTCACAGCAAATAAAAAAACCTTTCATTCATTCATTCATTCATTGATTCATTCACTCATTCCCTCTCCTTTGCTGTCACTGAAGAAGCTCCCTGATTATCTGCAGCAAACAGAGATGTTTTACAGGTGCAGGGATGTCAGTGCTGGATTAACTCTTTCTTTCACCAGGGAAAACTGATGATCCTGTGTGGATTCACCTCCAGACAGCTCCACTGCCTGTGTGCCCCCAAGCCCAGGTGCTGGCACATCCCTGTCGGTGGCAGTGCAGGGAACAGCTCCCGTTCCCACCCGGCTCTGGGGCTGTGCAAAGCCTGACTCAGCTTTCCCTGATCCCAGTCACACACAGATCGATGGGATAAATCTGCTGGAAAGCACCACGTTAATGAGATCGTGGTGAGCCCAGGATAACCAGCCACATTCATTAAGCCACCAGCCCTGCTGATGTAAGTAAAGGGTTGTGAAGTGACAAAGAAAACTCGTCAGAGCCTCTGCTGTGAAGTCATCAGGCAGAAAAAAATCGAAGGTGGGGTGAGAAGAAGAACAACTCACAGTTCAATGGGGTTTATTTTCTCTTGGATTAAAGAGACTCCTTTCTTTCAAGGGCTCTGGACCATCTTTCCTCAGGAGGAGCACAGTTCCACCTCACTCCCAAACGAGCCCCTTTTCCAGCAGGGCTCTGGGCAATCAGAGAGGGAACACCCCACAATCCAGCTGGGGAACTGTGTCACTATGGGTGCTGTGACAACGGGGACACTTCCCAAAGGGTGGAGGGAACAAGCTGGCCCTGACCTGCTGCCCTCCCACTGCCACTGCAACTTGCTGTGCCACTCAGCAGCCAAAGTCCTAAACAACTTGTGTCAGGGGAAACAATAGGTTTAAAGATGAACCCTGGAAAAGATAAAAGTGATACAATGGTACACAATGTTCTGCAAGCCCTGACTCTCCTCTGCAGCTTTCAAACTCTTCTGTGGCACTGGATCTGTCTTTAAAGCAGCTTGCAAAGCATCTGCTGCCCAGAGGTGCTGTGAGCACCAGGGAAGGACAAACATAGAACAGGTTTGAGCCACTCCAGGGTTTGGAGCCACTTAGTAAAAATAAGCTGAAGCACCACTCAGCTCTCAGTTCAACAAAAGCAGTTCTTGGAAATGAATGGAGGAAAATAAAATGCATGTTCATTTACATGGTACAGAGCAGGGAGGCTTTTTCAGGGGAAAGCATTCAGATCCTGGGCTTTGTGAAGGTGCCTATGAAGTTACCTCATTGCTCCAAGGCTCTGTACATCTGTAAGATATTTTTGGATGTAACAATGGGGGCAGGTCCCATCCTGTGACACTGGGATGGGCATCAGGGGTTGCAGGGACAAAGTACCTGTGCCTCCGTGCCAGCAGGACACAGCATGGTCTTAAATCCGCCCTGCTCCCGGAGATCACCCAGACCCCAGACCCAGTCTGTGACAGCTCTGGGCTTTATGCAAAACACACCCTGAAATGGTGGGCTCCCATGCAGGTTCTCCCTGGGAGAGAGACATCTCCTGACAGTGCTGCCAGAGGCTGGTGGGATGCTGCAAGGATGGGACAGGGAGCAGAGTAAGGCAAGGCTCTCTTTGCTCCCAAAGTGCCCTCCATCCCTGCACCTGCCTGCACATTGCTGCCCTTGCAGGAGGGAGCAGCACAGCCCCCAGCCAGCCCTCCAGCAACCTGCAAACCTGCCAGCCCTTATCAGAAATGCCTTTTTTTTTTTTTTTTTGTTATAAAGGCTGCCTCCATTCAAAATTCTTTTCTCACTGCTCGCAGTGCTGCTGAATCTCTCCAGTCTCCTGAGCTATTCTGGCTGCCTTCAAACTACTCTGAGTAGCAACAAGTGGAACAAACACAGAATAAACCCTTTCCACTGCAGAAATCCTCACTCCTGTGCTCTGCTCAGACAAGTGACTGGTGCAGCCTGAGGAATTCCCTGCACACTCAAACCACAGGGTATCTTGCTGAGCAACTGTCATCTGTTAGTGGGGCAATGTACATCTGATCAGCTGCAGATGTGGTGGCACGTTTAAGCCTTGGGTCTGCATCAGAATCCCTTTGGGGCTGCTAATATAGCAAATAGATTGATTAATTAGCTGGCAAACCATCTGACTTCCTGCTTTTGTGGCAGTATCTTTTGGAATATTAAGGCCTGTGACAGTGAGTAAATATGTGAGATGCCACACATTCCATAGGCAGCAGATACAGCTTTTGGCAAGCAAAATAAGCACTTCAGGTCTGACCAAAAAATATCTTGTTTGGAGCTCCCTGCACTATAATTAAACATAGGAAGTGCAAAAAGCAGAGCTGCCACCTGCTCTCTGCACTGCTCACAGCAGTTTGAGGGCAGGGGTGGGGGCAAGCTGGGCACATCGGGTTTAGGCAAGATTGGCCAGGTCTGAGGTCCAGTGTGCAGCACCAGAAACTGCAGCCACATTCTCAGTCTTGCTCAGCCTCCTCCTCTTGCTCACGTGTGGAGGAAAAGATCAACCCTTCAGACACTTGTTGTGCCCAGTGGCTTTGCCTCAGTGCAGTGGGAGAGGACCCCAGGCTTTGGTGGTGATGCCAAGAAAGGTCTTTGCCTGCATCCTGCTCTCTGCAGAAGAACATTTACTGGAGGGTTTCTGCCTGCAGGGCACAGCAGCAGCTTGTTTAAATCAAGAGATTTGCTCAGAGGAAGCTTATTAATTCTCACTCAGTGTCAGCAGCGGCGAAGGAACGGCGTGACGGAGGAGTTCAAACGCTGGGGAAACACAGTCAACCTGTAAACAGGAAGCTAAAAAAAAGAAATCCTCAATCCCAAGGCATGTCCTGCCCTTAATCAGCACACACTCAGCTGCCACCACGCTGCTGCCTTTTCCTGAGCACAGGCATAGGAGGTTGGAGTGGCTTGTCTTTAGCAAAACCTCAGCTCCCTGGTAGCAGGAGGACCTTCAGGTGGCTCTTGGCTTCATGAGCATCTTGAGCATCTCAGGGCTCTCTCTGCTGGCAGAATGTTTTTAATCTCCAGCTCAGGGCCATGTAAAACTTGCTTTTGCACTACCACACTTTGGAGTTTCTCCCTGGGTTTGCGGTTGTTCCATGCCAGGCTGTGCAGGTGCATGGAGGCCTTTTCCACCCTCGGTAGTTCTGTGACTCTGTGCCAGCTGTGGAGCAGCACAGAGGCAGAGTCTGTGGGAGATGGGATGGGGTCAAAGACTGGCAATTCCCCAGAGTAAAACTCAGAGCAGGAGAGTGGAGCTGAATGAGCAGGGTTTGTGCTGCATTTCTCTAAGCATATTGTACAAAAACTGGGAGCTTGATCCCATGGGAATGTGCCCAGATGTCTTGAGCACCTCCCACCAACCCCATTGGGAAGCACAGCCAGTGTTGGACCCTCATGCAGGCTCAGGCCTCTGTGTCTGCCTTCATACAACCCCCTCCAGGGAAGTCATGACCTGAAATGAGCAGGCTCTGGGTGCTGCTGTAGCTTTTGAGCCAGAGCTGAGCACGGTGGTTTGTCCAAGATCTTCAGAGGTGGTTGTCACACCATGGCTTGGGCTCTCAAACTAATGAGACCTTCCACCAGATCAGGTATCATGTCTTTTCCAAGCATTTTGCTTTGACTAAACACAAGTGAGTGCAGCTGGAACAAACCCCATGGACACCTCTTTGAGCAGTTCAGCAGCAGCAGCTCCTGGGTGACTGCAGGAGGACGTGGGGTGGTGGCAGTGGCAGTGGCAGGAGCCCAGGGACTGACTCACGGGCACTGAGCCCCTGCCAGCAGCGCCAGCTCCCGCTGACTGCAGTGCCTGAGAGAGTTCTCGGTGTTTCTCCCTCTTCCCTTTCAGCACAGGAATTGTTACTCATTCCCCACACAATGCCAGGTAGGTTTTATTGTGGAATGGGAATGACATGGGGTGGCTGGGCATGGGAATGTAATTGAGTGAAACTCTGGATTTCCTACATGATTTCAAGATAGAACAATCCCAGATACTGAGATTTTGGCACCAAAGCCAGTTTGGAGGATAATTATGCACTATGATCTAATTTTTGGCATCTGTGCTTCTTGCCAAATCTCTACAGCTTTCCTGTCTCCCTCGAGAGCAGCTCAAACTGCAGGTCCCTTAACTCCCTCATCCCCTTGCTGGTTCCTTTTTTCCTCTTTGTTCCCCTCTGTCTTTCTCTTGAGTCTTCTGGCAAAGCCTGTATCCAAACCTGGAAGAAGTCAGACACTTTTTCTAAGGTCCTTATCAATGTAGTCCATGGGGAAAAAAAAAATTAAACTGGGACAGATTCTCTTTTGAACTTCCCAAATCCTTTGATTCCAAAAGTTGATGCTCTTTGCTGCAGATTCAATAACTGATGCCTGTGTTGGGGGTTTATGGATGTACAAACACAGAACCCTACAACTTTATTACTGAAAGTTGAAGAGCCATTTTCCTAAATCCTTACAAGAAAAGAGCAAATATACAAGTCAAGAATTCCAGCATCCCAGGGCTGATGTTCCCTGTGAAGGAAACCCTTGTGAAACGTCTTTAGGTACATGGAGAGATGGAGTCTGCACAGGGGACAATGAATTCCCCCTGTTTTTCTGCACTCTGATTGGACTCCTGATGTCACTACCCCTCCTTTTTGTCTGAGATCCCTCAAGCTGAGGCAAGTTTAGCTTCAGTCCTGCCCCTAAGGGTGGCTTCTGCCTTTCCACTTGGTTTGCTTTCCTTTCAGTCAGTCAGCAAGCCCAAAGCACAGCCCTGAGTGGCACAGGGGAACGTTCCCCTCTGCCCCTGGGATGCACCGCACGTGTTCTCTCCCAGGCTGTGCTCACAGCCAGGAATTCCTGCTCTTTCTGCTAGAATTGCTTTGGATATTATCTCTGTCCTGATTCACTCCTTCACACCAAAGAGAATCCCTCTGAAAGGCTGTTTCCTTTCTGTGACTAAGCTCAGCCCTGTTTCACCCACATCAGGGAGTCCCTGCAGTGGCTGAGTGGTGAGTGGTGGAGGACTCGTGTTGTCACCTCCATGTGACAGGTTGGGAGCAGCCACTGATGATGGGCAGCTCTGCTCAGAGATGCAGAGAAGCTGCACAACAGAATCCAAAGGAAAATAAAACCAGGATAAATCTTGAATGTACCTCCTGATCTATCTCAGTAAGGCTTTGCTGTAACACTCAGTTTTCGGCTTATAATCTACAGAGTGACAACTTTTGGGGGTCCCTCATCCCTGGAAGGGCTCAAGGCCACGCTGGGCAGAGCTTGGAGCAACCTGGTCTTGTGGAACGTGTCCCTGCTCATGGCAGTGGGGTGGAATTGGATGGTTTTCAGGGTCCCTTCCAACCCCAACCATTCTCTAATTTCCTGATTTTGGGGATCACTGAAGCTGGTCGTGTTGGAACTGATGACTGCTAATGTCTACCTGAATCAGAAATACTCTGTAAATCCTTGAGCATCCATGAGCAAAGAAGAGTCCTAAAGGCATGGAGATCTTTGGGTGGTCTGTGAGCCTTTCACTAAAAGTTTCAAACACACAAACAGCTCAGCCTCATTTCTCCAGAAAAGCAAGTGGAGAAAGTGAACCTTTTAAAAACTGGGATTTGAATTTGGTCATTTCAATGGACACTTTCCTTCATTTTGTCCAAAAATCCTCAGTTTCTGGCAGCAACAGCCCCTTTACAAGTCCCTCCATCCCTGCTAGTGGAGCTGAATGTTTCCCCAGAGCAGCAGTTTTGTCCCAGCCCCACCAGCAGCCTCAGCCCTTGCTCTGGGGCACTGGGGAGTGAAAATGAAACAGCATTAAGGCAGCAGCCCAGCCTGCTTGAGTAAATTCATTCTCATTTCCTGATAAAACAAACCATCCCCCTCAGGCTTGTTTCTAGAAAAAAAAAAAAGAAAAAAGGAATCAATCAAACACTTAAAACATGTTAAAATAAACAGCATGCAGCAAAAAATCTGTTCTCCCTTGTTTTCCTTAGTAGGAAGTCAGCAGGGCTTTGATGTGGGGATTCACATTTGATAGCACTGCTGACAGACAGGCCTCCAAGGGCTCCAGAGCAGGCTTGGAGCTCACACAAACACTCCCACGTTCACACACGTCTTTCCAAGGGCACTGAGTGGTCCCAGTCCCAGTCCCCAGACCTACCATCCCATGGGATGGGCTCCCCCAGGCACAGCCTTCAGCTGCAGCCACAAAAACCATCTGCAAGGATTAGGGTTGGGGTTTCTTTCCTGTTCTGGCTGGAGATTAAAACACCAAGTGTCAAAAGCTAAAGAGCAGCTCCCTCCCCTCGAAGGCCTGGTGGGTGCTCAGGAAGGGTTTGATCTGGCAGATTTTTGATCTGGAGCTCTGTGAAGACTCAGGTGAGTGTGACAGCCCAGGAGCCTCCATGGGCTTCTTAAAACCTGTGATCTCTGGAGCACAGCCACAGTCACTCCCGGGCAATATCACACACTCCTCTCCAGGGACCTTCAAAGCACAGAAAAAAGAGCTCTGTCTGGTTTATCTCCTGAGTCCTTGAGGCTGTGCAGAGCCTGGCTTTGCCTGTCACTGTGGTTAACAAGGTGTCACCCTCCCGTCAGCCCTGCTGATAATCCTCTCCTAACAATCAGCATCCAGCTACAGCTACTCAAATTGGGAGCCTCTTTTCACTCCTGGAGTTTCGGGAGTTCCTCTGCACAGCCCTTCTCCCAGTCACACTAATTACAAAAGGCCAAGCCCTCAAACCTCTGTGAAAACACAAAAATAGGGTGAAAACCAGACTCTTCACATTTGGGTGACACCATTCTTATTAAAAGTGCCTGGGCTGGAACCCACCAAGCTTTGAGTCTAAACAAACATCCACTTGTACCAAGCTGTTGCTTGACCATAGTGATGGTTTCTGTTGACACCAGATGGTTTTCATCTCACTCCATATTTTTGTTCTGAAATAATAACATCACCAATTGTGAATGAATTAAGTTGTCTCAGCCCTCACTTTCCCACCAATTATAGTGAATTATGAACAGCTCTTGAATAAGAGAATCTCCCTTCTCAGTTATTGGTCCTAGAAGATATATTTGCCTGGTGGCCAGCTCTGTGTCATGTGACTGATTTATGGGCCCATAACTTATGAAATTAGAGGTGATCTTTTTTTCCGAGCTTTAACTCAAAGTGGTTCCTTTTTTCTTTGAAATCATGTGGAAAATGAAGATGATAGATTTTCCCTCCATATATTTTCAGCCTTCTAATAACGAGTTGAATCTCACTTGCAGCTTTCCAGCCTGCCCCCTCACCCCACATTAACTCAGGGTCTTGCCATTTCAAACACACTCAGGCTGAAATGGGCTTTAGGTTTTCTAAAATATTGATCAACCTTTACCCCTGCAGAAAGCCAGGAAGAGACTCAGGAACCTCTTAATAAATTTAGGCATATGGTGAGTCTTTTTCAATTGAAAGTCAAAG
This sequence comes from Myrmophylax atrothorax, assembly GCA_026770055.1. Taxonomy (NCBI): domain Eukaryota; kingdom Metazoa; phylum Chordata; class Aves; order Passeriformes; family Thamnophilidae; genus Myrmophylax; species Myrmophylax atrothorax. Next base: position 10,003,069 of record JAOXXN010000230.1, read on the forward strand.
CTGCAGAAGTGGATTTTATGTGGGGCAGTTTGTTAGGGTGTTATTAGCAGAAATATCTTGCCCTGAGTCCTACATTGCTGTTTCTAAAACACAGATTTTGGTCAAACTTACTTGGGACACAGAAAAAAAACCCCTACAATGTTTATTCCTAATTGAGTAAATCCTTAAATGATGGAAACTTTTAAGACTGTTCTTTGTGTTACAACACTGCTATGTGTGACCTGGAGGAGAAATGTCTGAGTCAGAGCCTCTTCCTATGATTTTTCCTCAGTTTCTCGTCAGTCCCATCAAAATTTATGGGGTCTCCATAGCTGAGTTGAGTTTGGAGGATTAATTTAGCAGTGCAAAATGCCAACCCTCCTACACTTATCTGAACCTAAGGCAGCCCCTCAGATTTCTCCAGAACAAAGTTGTGCTTGGAATTGTTGACAGGATTAAATAAGAAAAGCATCCCTGTACTTAAGGAGTTATTCTGGGACTGAAAAAATCCAAGAGATTGAGAGATTTTAAAAATGTTCACTAATGAAAGCAGGTCCTTTGGCTTCTTCTAAAGGCTGATAATTTACTGGAGTACGTGGATATGTGAAAATTTGCTGCTGCTGGGTTGGACTTCTGTCAAATTGTAATTTCTCATAAGTTATTTTTTTCTGGTAATACCTAATAAAATAAAAAGCTAAAGATACCTCTGCCTGGCCTACCTGCAAACGATGTGATGGAATTTTTCCACTCCCCATGTTTGGACTGGCCAAAGGTCCCATTGCCAGAGGAGAGAGGGAAGTATTTGTTGTGAAATAACAACAAAAAGAGGTTTAATAGGTCAGGCTTGCAGAAGTGCCTCCAGACAAGCTGGGCCAGTTGAGGTCAGCTCAGTTTCCCAGGGCACAAGGCATTAGTAGTATTTTCCATGGTTTTCCAAGAGAAAATTGGTGCTGGCTGTTCCTCCTGTACCTGTGCTGTCCTTGATGGTCTTCTGAGATCATGAGATGAAACAGCATTATTTACTGGAGCCCTTCAAATTGGGTTATGAGAAATCAGTGGCACTTTGCCTCTGTTCTGCCATTTATCCTGCTCTCTGGATTACATTTTCCTTGACCCAAAGGTTGCCTCTTTGCTCGGAGCTCCCCTTGCCCCATCAGAGCCACAGAATTCCCTGGGCTGGAAGGGACCCACAGGGGTCACTGAGCTCAGCAGCTGATGCTCATGGCTGGCACTGTGTTTCCACCTTCTGAGGGCATCAAACACAGCCTGTGTGAAGCTCAGCATGTGCTGGAGAGCCTGTAGGACCCAGATGCCACAGGTTTCCCACCTCCCTGAAGGGACAGGACAGGCTCTGCTCCTCAGGGACCCCCTGTGCTTGTCTGTGGGCTGAGACCCTGAGTGGAGAGTGGGGTCAAATCCATGGCACACATGGAGAGGAAAGGAATTCCCTTCCAGAGGACCCCTCCCACCTCCAACAGCTGCACTGGGATGGGTGGCAACAGCCCCTGGAGGTTCCCACCCTTCTGTACAGAGCACAGAGCAGTGGCAGGGACACAGACAGGGGGCTCTGAGGTTGGTCCCTGCTAAGCTCTCCCCACCCTTGTCCCACCAGGGGCTGCTGAAGGAGCACAGACACTCTGCACCAGCCCTGCTTTCACCCAGGGAAAGGTACAGCCCTGAGAGACACTGCTGGGCTGTGCTCATCAGCCCAGCCATGAGGGCACAGCCACCTCTAAGGCCACAGGAGTCCTGGAGCCCATGATGGATTCTGGACCGGTGCCAGTGAGCCACTTTGCCTTACACTCACCTTCTCGTGCCATCTGCAGGTGATTATTGCAAAGCTCCAAGTCCACTGGCTGCTGAACAACATTGTCCAGTCATCACAGTGGGCTCAGTGGCGGTGGGATGTGCTGGAGAAGGAGGGAGGGCTGTTATATGCATCTCATGAACGAAAGGTGCTCCACTCTGGTTTGTTTAATGGCCCAGCAACCACAGGCTGATATTACTTACTGGTCCTCAACACACACCAAAACCCCAGGCCTGTTGGGAGAGGAAAAGGGAATACAGCACTTGAGAATCCAAACTGTTTGGTGCTAATTTTAGGCATGTATGCTGGCACGGGGAGCTGGTTTCATCCACTCAAACCTGGGGCTGAGCCACAGAGGCAGATTTACAGACCATTAGTGTCTCAAATAGCACTTCATATGCAAGAAGCAAGGGGAAAAACACTGGGTCCCTCAGCTTGGTGGGGTTTGAGCTGAGTTATGCAAACAAAGTTACTTCAACTGTGGAGTTACTTACAGATTGGCTTGTAAAAGTCTTAGTGACAGATTTAAATGAATTAATTTTTCTGACTTTGATTTGCTGTCTTCCCCTCACTTTCCCCTCTAGCTATTACATGTAATTACAGGAAATCTTCGTATATCACATCTTCAAAAAGACACAATGAAAAGCAATAGCAAAGATATTCATTTCTTCCTTCTTTGATATTTGTTTTGGATGGGATGAAAGGGTGTGGTGGAGCTTTTCCTCGCAGCACCTCCGAGCTCTGCTCAGCTCACCCAGCACAGACACCCCGAGCACTCCTCTCCTCTCTCAGCACAGACAAGATCTGGCAACCCTGCAACAATTACTTAGTGCTTTCTTGGCCTTTGAAACTGCTTTTAATGATTATGTGAGACATCCATGGTAATCAATCTAAATAAGGCCCTTTTTTTGTTTTGTTTTTGAAGCATTAAAGAAGAAATGCACATGGTTGTTCTTTTAAACCTGGGTGTTTGCTTGGACCTCATGGAGCACAACAGTTGTTGACAGTTGTGCTGACATTTAGGAGGCAAAACTCAAGGGCACAAACTTTATTTTGAACCCTCCACTAACTTAGGAGAAGGGAAGACATGGCCATACCTACAAACAACTCCTAAACCGATGTGCTTGAGCCCAGAACTTCAGTGCCCCAAGAAGGAGGAAAAAAAAACAGCTGGAATTTTCCATGATCAACTTAAAATATCACCAAGTCCACTTTCTTCCCCACCAGAGGATATAAAACTAGATCAGGAGAGAAAGGGAATGAAGTAACAAAGATGGTGGCTAAAGCTGGATAAAAAGAGGGAGAGAGAGGAAAGCTCTGCTGCATTGGTTGCCTTCAAAGACAGAAATTTGCTTTTTAAATGGAAGAGTTTCCACTGGAACATGGGCAGAAAGTCAGAATCAAATCGATATAATTGAGGCACAGGCCCAAATGAGGGCTTACATTACTGATCTGTTTTTTTCCTAAATGGTCCTTCTTTTAATTTTATGTACTGCCAGGAAAACCTCTTAAACACATTAATACTGTTGGAAATTAAATTGGTATGAAAACTGTGGGGTTGATCTTTTTTGACAGAGGCAAATCAGATGAAAATGGCTTGATCTGTGCTAGAAACATAACAGAGCTGATGCAAGGGAGGTTTTACCAGTCTGATGGAGTGCAAACAACTTGCAAACCATGTTGAATTTCAAGGCACTGGTGTGGGTGTGTATAAAGGAAACTTGATTTAAATCCAAATAATTCCTCATCCCTGTTAGTGACTTTGGGGTCACTCTTGGCCAGGATTCAGACAGACCCAACACCTCCATCCCTCACAAACATCACACTGATGTCTTCCTTCCAGCTTCATGTATTTCTGCCACCGCATAAATTGCATTGAAGCCCAGTGATATCACTGCTCCAAAATCCCCTTAATCCTCAAAGCAGATACAACCACAGGGTTTTAAACACCTCTGTTAATCCCTTATAGAGAATAATAAATCATCTGTTCAATGAAACTTTATCTCTCAGACATTGACATGGACATGCTCGTGACATGAAACGCCAGGAGTGATCTGAGGGTTAAGCACAGGAAGTCAGACTACAAAACATGCCTCAAATCACAGAATTAGGCAATTTTC
>JAOXXN010000230.1:10007070-10034800 GCA_026770055.1 Myrmophylax atrothorax
ATGAAGCCTCAGTTCCTGGCAAGTGATGTAAGTTGTATCTTGTGGATGGACACGACTGCACATGACACATTTCAGGTATCCAAGTTACTGAAGCACTTGGATAATCCCCAGCAGAGGCTGTTTTGCAAGACTCTGCTTTCCCAAGAGGATGTCTCTTCCTGGATCTTGGCTGCTCTAACATGAGGTCCAGAACATGATTCCTCTCTCCTGAGAAAATCCCAAAGCTACAGAAAAAAACCCCAAAAAAACAACCAAAAAAAAGGGACATAAAAGTCCCCAAATATTGCAGCACCCAGAAGACATTAATCTCTGTACCTCACAGAGGAACAGCTTTAATTCTGTAAGAGCTTTGGTGCATGATGCTTCTAGAGAGGAAAAGGCCTCAGGGATGTAAAACATGTACATGGATAACTGGTCCTACCTATGGCAATGCCCCTCCTTAGGTGGGACATGAGCTATGGGGAGATGGGGCAGGACTGCCATGAGAGGAATGTCCCCTGCCCCTTGTTCCTCTTTTCTGTTGTGCCCTGCTGGGCACCAAGTATAAAAAGATTTTCCTTAAATTATTGGGGCATTGTGATAAATAATCTGAAGTTTATTTAGCCTCATGTTCTGAGAGTTTCAAAACTGTAACAGCAACACAAGCAATTGATAACTACTCAACCCGTTGCTGAGACTGCTCAGTGGGGGAGTGAGCTGGGACAGGGAATTTGCCTTTTCCCACGGGAAATGGCTGGGGGAATTCAGGGAGACAAACTGTAATCACACATGGAGGACTCTGCTCAGCTGATGTGGATGTAAAAGTCCTTTTCATCCCTCAAGTTTGAGTTTAAGACATATTTTTTTAGAAAATAAGACTCAGGAGGCCAAGGGTAAAAACATCAGGCATAGCCCCAGGTACCTGAGCTTCCCACAGGATGCAGCACTGCGATGCTGAAGCTTGATGAGTCTCAGTGTCTTTGAAAAGATCCTGGAAATGTCTAAATGCTGGTCCAAATCCAAATAGAAATCTTAAATTAGGTGGAGAATACGGGAGTGGCTGAGGTGTCTCAGAAGTGTGGACTCAGAGCAGTGAAACGTTATCCCACCACAGATGCCAACCTTGCTGGGGCTTATTTGTTCTGCAACACCTCTTAGCCCTGCATGGTTACAATTTCCTCTGAGGTTTTTTTAACCTAAAAAAGGGTAAAGTGAGAAAACAGAGGGGAGAAAAAAACAAAAAAGAGCGATTTTTAAATCAACTGTCATTTCTGGCAAGGCTGAGCATCCCAGCAAGGTGTTTGTTTATTATCAGGTATTTCCTCAGGATCAAATCCAGGGCAGAGAGAAGTCTGGTGCTAGTTAAGGTCTGTTTAAAACCCTCCTTGCGAAGAGATTTATGCAAGGAAATTACCTAAGCTGGGGACAGGGTTAGTCAGCGGCGCGGGCTCTGCGCATTGTCGGGGCCGCGTGGGGGTTTGTTTAGCGCCGCCGGCGGCGCCCAGTGAGAACAGCGGCGGCTCCGCGCTCACACAGCGGCATCAAAGGCCAATTGTTTCGGAGGAAATGACCCAAAAGGGGCAGCGTGTTGGACACTGGCTTCTGCTCCCAGCCTTGGCACGGGGGCACCTCCGTTTGGGCGAGGGGTACGAGGGTATCTTGGACACTGGACGCCTTTGTTGGTGAAACAAAATCCCACCTAATTGTTCCTAAATCCCACCTCTTCCCAGCCTGCCTGCTGGTGAGTTGGGGATGTGCAAAGATTCCCACCTCTCTGCGGAGTTTTCCTGGTCCTTGGTACTTCTGGGAGAAGGATACACCAACCTCCTGGGCTTAAAGTGATGATGCGTGATGTTGTGGTGGGACAGCAGGAGGGCAACCTGGTGGGACAGCAGGAGGGCATTGTGTGGGACAGCAGGAGGACATTGGGATGGGACAGTAGGATGTCATTGGGGTGGGACAGCAGGAGGGCAGCCCTGGGTGCTGTCACATCCCAGCAGTTCACATCTGATGGACTGGTGGATACCCCAAGGAAGTGGCCACATCCAGCACCACACAGCAATGGCAGGTACGTGCCCTGCCCCATCCAGGCAGTAGCTTTAAAGCACAAAGGATGGAAAAGACCTCTGAGTTCATCCTTGCCACTTCCCTGCCAGCAGCCAGTCGGATGCATTTAATTGTCTCCCGATGGGACTTACACTGTTTCTTTGGGAAAAAAAATTCCCCTCTGTAGCTGAGCTCAGGGCTACTTCAGCCCACGGGCAGGGCAAGCAGCTACAAAGCACATGACCAGGGTTGAGATGAGGTTTGTGAGGCAAAACACCAACTGAGCAGGTTGTTGTGTTATTTTTCCAAGGTCACCGCTGGAATATCTGGCAGCCTTATCTTAGGGCTGGGAAATTTTACTGTACTTGCAGAAAACAACCAATATTTTTAATTCTGGTGCTGTTTGTGTTGGTTTAACTTCACTGACCCTTAAACACGAAACTGGAGTACCGTGGTGTGGAGCTGGATCCCGAGAGGGATGTGAGTTCTGTGTGTAATACAGTAAGTGAGGGCGAAACAAACATTCAGCAAAGCATCCTGTATGGAAACTCTTTCATCTCCATTGATCATTGACGTCTCTGCTGACAGAAGGTGGCTGTGCCAACAGCCTGGGATGGCTTTGAAATGTCTCACAAATATGTCTCCATGCAGTTAAGGTTTTCCGCTGCTAAGAAATATCTTAATGCTAAAGGTTTGTTTACAAGGGGTGGCTGTTTCCACTTGCTGGAGCGTTTAAAAAGTTGTTTTTTCCAACCACAAAGTAGATCTAAACATTAAGTGTGTCTTAAGTTGGGTTTCCAGCTCCTAGACTGCTATAAACATTAACTTTCATTGGTTTAAAGCAAAATGCAGCAAAAAAAAAATTGCTGCTTTCACTTAGCCTCCTATAACGTAAAAAAAAAAAAAAAAGATAGAAAAGAAAAGAAGAATATCTTTGAAGAGGTTTTATTTTTAAAAAGTTCATTGTGCAACGCCTACACTGGTCCTGTGGTTAAAAACAGGGTCATGGGGACAAAGCAGTTCCCTGTTTTCACTGATAGTGCTGGGGATGGGTTTGGTCCCATCAGCCCCTTCCCTCCCACACTGCTGCTCCCTTGGGAAGGGGAGCTGCTCAACACAGGCTGTCCTGCTACTGACTTGTGTGATCCTGGGCCTTCCATGGAGGGGAATTACCTGCAGGGTGGCTGCTGTTGGATGCTTTTGGGGTGGTAAAGCTGAGGGGTTTGAGCTCTGCTCTGACAAGGAACACATCTCCTTGCTTGTAGTTGTCCTGTCTTTGCAACAATTGTCCTTGCAACTGAACACCTTTACTAAGCCAAACTCCGGGGTCATTCAGGGCTAAAGGCGAGGAGGGGATGGTGCCCAACTCCTGCCAGGTGCTCCAGAGCAACTCTGTGTCAACATCAACCACATCAAGCTGGATTTTAAGGAATCCTTGCAAGTGTTTGAGGTCAGGTTGGATGGAGCTCTGAGCAAGTTGCTCTGGTGGAAGGTGTCCCTGTACATGGCAGGGGAGCTGGAATGAGTTGATCATTGAGGGCCCTTCAACCCAAACCATCCTATGACTCAATGGGGATGGTGATTACCGTGGTCACCTCACATTCAAGGGTGGGCAGTCCAGCCCCTGAAAGAGCTGGCTCCACTGCAGGTTTGATGAGGGTTGTCTGAAAACTGACAGTCCCAATTAGTGATTCCTGTTGGAGGACACAGCCTGCTGTATCATTACACATTTCCTATTAGGTCACTGGAAATGAAAGATCAATAGGAAAATAATTGCTGGTTTGGAGTGGAAAACAGTGTCTGGAAAACACTACTGTGATGTAAGAACACCACTTCAATCAGCTGTAATGCCACCAAACCCTTCAGTCAGTCTACCAAAAGGACTGTAGTTCATAAGCAGGCTTTATTTACTATGGTATTTTTCAAATCTCTGTAAAATTAGGAAAGTTTTGGTGTTGGTGGGAATTAATCCATGACTTGAGCATCCTGAACCTCCCATGAACCCTGCCTAGACTGGAACTCATTGTGGCTTCAATAACTGAATGATTAAACCTGAGTGAGGCCAGACTAGCTGCCAAGTGTTGGGAGATGCCCTTCATCCTGCAGGACAGGAGAGACACTTTCTGTGGCTTCACCTGGGGCTCAGGTTACAATAAATCTTCTGTGAGAACTCACAGCAGTTGATCAAAACCCTGACAGGCCACACTGGGGCTTGACCTGTGCTGGGTCTGTCCCCACACTGCTGTGAGTGTCACCTGGTCTCCTCCTGCTGCCCTCCAGCTGCTCAGAAGTCTCCACCATGATCTGGTTAATGCCAAGCAAACAGTCCTGAGCTCAGAGTTAACCCAGCTCCCATCTGTTCTGCTGGGTAGTCCTGTGATGCTCAGGTGCCATGTTAGCAGTTCTTGAAGTGGATTGTGATAACTCCAGATTTGTTTCTGTCTGGTGTCCCCTCAGTTTCCTTATGGGAAAGTTCAGGAGCTGGAAGATCTCAGTGAATTGACCTGAAGTCACAAAATTTCTTTAATCATGACTTAGGTAGTGCACATGTTCAAATTCAGACACCACTTCAATACTTTTGCTCTAAATGTGTTATTCTTGTCAAGAAAGGCACATCCCAGAGTATCAGAAATCTCCTGCAGATTTTGAGGTCACTCAGAAGTGGAATCTTGTTGCTCCTATTCTGATGTCCTCTGAGCAAAGGAAGGAGATGCCCATCCCATAGTCAGGCTGGAACATCAAAATGATTTTTAGCATTCTGAAAGTAAAAATATATTTTGTGTCTGGCAGTTATTATTTTATGAGGAACTTTTATTCAAAAAACTGCACAAACCTTTTCCTGTTGAAAAAGAAATCCACTTGTATCTCCAAAACATTTCAAGTGGAAATTGTAGATACACTCTCACTTCAACCAGAAATGTAAAAGCACTTCAGGACAACAAAGCAATGAGTGTCTGTCATTCCTTCCGCAGTCACTTCTCTGTTTCCTTTGTTGTGTTGCTCATTTAAATGTGGCTACAACATCCAAGTTTCTTCTGCTCTTTCTCAATTCCCTCTCTCAGCATCCAGTCATCTCCATCCGCTCTGGAGCTCTTGGGCTGCTCAGGGCTGGTGCAGGAACCTCCACAATTCAGAGCACCCACGTGGCAAAGGGACAGGGAGGAGTTCAAGAGCAGCAAAACAAGCCTCTTCCTCCAAATATTTCCCCTGATACAAGTGAGCCCATAGAGAGCCCAGTGCTGGGGTTGGCACAGTTGTGAGTCCCTGTTGGAGCGGGACAAGGACACCTGCGCGGCCTCTCCGGCACAATGCTCGGAAGTCAGGGAAAGTTCATCTCCAGCCCCCCAGGCAGGGATGGCTACAAGGAGACAACACACCAGCAGAATATACAGAGCCTCGTGAATGGCACATTCTAGAAATGGGAACAGGATATGTTTTTCCCATGGTTTGGGAACAATGCGAATACTTTCTCACACACTGTTGGTGAAGTAGTTTGGCACACCTGTGCTTTTGGAGAGCTCTATTATACTCCAAGGTCTCCTACTCAGCTGCTAAGGACTCTTTTCCTCTCTAAGAACATGGATTGATTATGTGGAAACATGATTTGGTTTTGTATTTGTGCTGGACTGTGGATCAGAAGGAAGTTGCAGCGTGTACTGGCTCCTGAGCAGAGCTTTCTGCTCCTCAGCTCAGAGTGAAAGACAAGCTGGGACAGCTTGGAGATGTTTACACAGCTCCCTTTTTATTTGGACCCTGCTGAATAGGGAAAGATTGTTTACATGCTCCAGAGGATGTTTTACCACTGTCACTTCCTACAGAAACGTCCTCAAGCTCCAAGTGCTGGCAGAGACAAATCACTGCTCGTATCTCTGGCTGGTGTCTCCCTGAGGACAGGACAGATATCGCTGCTCTGTGGGACCATCAGCCCTGTAATCAGCTCCAGCAGACTTAAACAAACCCAACTGCATCACGGCATCTGTGTCCTATTATTCCAGAGGACGTATTTGGCATGGAGTGCCCAGCCCTGGGCAGTGACCAGAGCTCTCGGATGAGCACTGCCCACAGATGCCTCCATCCCACTCCTGCCCCAGCAGTGGGCTCCTGCTGGGGATCACACAACCATTCCATGCAGTTGGATTCTGGAATGGCAACTGCAAGGAATTCAGAGCTCAATCTTGCATTTAAGGCCCTTCTGGCGCAGTCAGGGGTGGGAACAGCACAGAGAAACTTCGCTGCTCCGAGAAGTTCATCTTGTGTCACCTCCTGTTTTGAGAGTTTGAAGAGGATTCAGCTGTTTTTTCCTCCTATCCGGATGATTCCTCGTCTGCCCGAGTTCCAGGCAGTGCCTTGCTCAGTACTGGTAGGAATAAAAATCTCCTGAGAGTGTAAATTCAGAGTCCATCCTATCTGAGCACCACTACCTGGGCCAAATTCTCAGATTCCTGAGCTCCAAATTCTCAGATTCCTGAGCTCCGAATTCTCAGATTCCTGAGCTCCGAATTCTCAGCTTCCTGAGCTCCAAATCCTCGGATTCCTGAGCTCCAGCAGCTCCAGGCCTGTCAGTGCAGTTGTGTCCCATAGGTAGGACAGCAAAGCTCTGTGAGAGGTGTTTTTCTAAGCTGTGAAACAGGGTGGCTGCACTAAATTGAAAGTTGACCACTTTCCATCCACACACAGGATTAAAGAGGGCACAAAAAGCCAGAGAATTGCAACATTTTCCCCATAAATGTCCTTTAAAAATGTTTTTCAGTGATCACTTGGCTGAGGAATACAATTTCCATCAAAAACCATTGAGGGACAGAACAGTTTCCCTCCTTTTCCTCCACATCCAGGAAGAATAATTTGTCCCTGCTAAAGCCATAAGGAATTTTCCAGATTAGAAACCGAGTTGCAGGCCATACCTGGCCCCCCGTGGGGATGCTGAGGGAGCTGTGGTTCCCTGGGGAGCACAGGGTCCATGGGGCAGCCTTGGAACGAGCTGGGAGAAGCAAAATGAAAAAAACACACGAGGCAGCATCACGCACGGGGCCAGAGCTACCTGTATTTTATAACATCCCCTCTGGTTCCAATTTCATCAGCTTGGCAAAGTCTCTCCTGGTGGAAATAATTGAGGCCTGAGAGTCAAAAGCGACGGAGGAAATATCTAAGCTATGAAATGTCAAGTTGCTTTCCAAAAGGGTTCCAATCTCCAACCACATCAAGAAGGGTGTCTGAAAAGACAATCAGGACTTTGGTCAATTAACTATATTTGTGAGTTTTCCTTTGGGTTGGGAATGTGGGGCCGGAGGAATGCCCGGCGTGGGGGGGTGGTTATCCCCACAGCCCCACAGCCCTTGTTTTGCAGCTGCAGCTCCTGGTTTTTTCTCCTGAAATATTTGTATTTTATGTAAAGCTCCATTCCAAGTGGGCTATTTTGGAGCTTCTTGTTTTGATTTCAGTTTTGCATCGGGAAGGTGAAACCTTCAACACGTACAAGCTGAAGCCAAGGAAGCAAAACCTGAGCTGAAGGTAAATACTTGTTCTCCAATTAACTCCTACTAAAAACACACTTGGACCTGAGAGTGCAGAGCCTGCTGCAAAGGGGGATTAATTTCAAATAAATATCAGTCACATCCACTGCCCAGCAAATCTTTAAATCTTTAAATCCAGAGTCAAGAAGTCCTTCCTGACTGAACATGACCCATGAGGCATCATGGATGTCTTACGTGTGGATATCAAATGTCCCAACCGTTCTCTCCTCTACATGACAACTGTTTCTCATCCCTGAAGAGGCAGAAATTCAGCAGTGAGTATTCCAGGGTGCTTTGAAGCCCTTTAAACTTCATAAAGCAGGGGAAAGAAGGATGAACATATTCTTAAACATGCCAACAGAGAAAAAAAAAAAGAGTCAGCTTTATTTTCCCAGGGGAATTTAACTATATTAGTTTACATCCTGTGGTATGGATAAATAAACAATCCCTAACCAGTTTCAGACTGGCTGCTGTTTTGGCTGGCAGAACCTTTGCTTAGAAAGGCCCGACTAACACTGTGCCATGAGCTCCCATTTTCTCCTTCCACTCACTTCTATGCCCCTGGGCCTCCCCCTTTAATCACCCTCCTTGCTGATCCCTTTCCTTTCATGTTTCCTGGTTTCCTCTGTTGCCTTTCTTGTAGGAGACAAAGTTCTTTCCACATCCATATTTAAATTCCCCCCTCTTATTATTCTCATTTGCCAAATTGTCTCTTGCTCTTCTCTGACAAGCAAATGGTCTCCATAAAATTCATATTTATGGATTAGGGATAAATAACAGAGGAATAAGAGATAAATGGCACATTTAAAATAAGCTCACAGAGTCCTGCAGGATGGTTCAAGGTTCAAGTCCTTGAAATCTCTGTTGTGACTGAATCTTGGTGACTTCCCTGGGCATTTCCTCCCCTCTATTTCCCTGTGGCACCTGCATGTGCTGGGGGCACTGCTCACACCTCATCACAGAGGAGATGTTGCTGTCACTCTGAGTGGCAAAGGGCTCCTCTGCACCAGGTTCCTGCAGTGCTTTATGTTCTAGAGCTGTGAGAACCCAGAAGAAAACAAGGTACTAAAATAACAGCCTATAAGGTGATTAAAAGCTTAGAGTATAATTAAGAAATTTTGAGACTGGGTTGCGTGTGGGTGAATTGTTTGGACATCAGTAGGGAAGGACCACAAAGATTCCTCAGCAACCGTGAGCTCATTCCCACCACCACCAGGCTCTGAGGGTGCCCTTGGCCATGGCTGTGGTGTGGAGGAGGATGCTGCACTCTTGTCATGTACCTTGACTCTCTGTCAGGTGTTGGGGCTGGAGATCACTGGGGAGCCTTTGGGAACATCATCCTTCATTTCACTGGCCCCTGGCTTGGCTCACTGCTGGCTCCTTCCAGCCTCCAGCCCAGGACCACAGGGCACTTGGGGTCATGCTCTGTGAGTACCTCTATAAACCCACAGGCTGAACCTTCACCCTGACAGGTGTGGAGCACATGGATACTTGATTTCTTTACTTCTATAAACCCATCAGGGAAGAAAACCATCCTGGAGACTAAGCCAGGCTGGAAAACACTGTTTATTCCCTTGAACTCCCTGTGAAGGACACAATAGAACAATGGGCTCGAGGCAGTGGAGAGGCAAAGCCCTGAGGTCACCCTCCCCTGTCCCAGCTGGTGCAGCATTGTTCCCTGATGGGAATTTCTGCCCTGGGCTCAGCTCCCCAACCATGTGTTTCCTACGACTGTTGCCAGGCTTGTCCCTCCCCCAGTCCTTCCGCCTCTTTGTTCCTCCCACAGGGACTGTGGGTTATTAATTAAACCTACACTCAGTGTTCTGGGGTGGATGAATTGGTGTTGGGAACCTTTATCTCATAGACAGGGAACTGATGCAAAGAGAAGGAGAATGACCTTGTGAAAGTCACAATAAGAGGCAGCATCGATGCTGACCCATGAGAGCAGGAGGGTCTGTGGGGCTCTGTGGGCAGTGGAGATCAAAGAATAACTCTGGAAAGTGCAGCCCTGGTAGGGGAACGTTTATGGGAATCCTGGAACAGCTGAGCTGCCAAGAGGCCAAGCTTACAGGGATGACACCAGTGTGGTTATCATCCCCTTGGCACATGAGTCAGGCAGAGCAGTGATGTGCTGCATCACAGCTTGCTGGGTACCACTGTGTGGTGCTGCACTGGAGGATGCAGCACAGGCACCCTGGGGACACGTGGCTTGCTGGGGTATGTGGTACAACCTCCAACACCTGAGCTCCTGTTGGTCCTGCACAATACCTCTCGTGGGGGTGGCTGAATCCTCTGCCATTATAAACCTAAAAGAACCCCCTTTTTTCCAAATGACCTCCAAGAACTGTCCACAGGGGAAAAAAAACCAACCAAAAAGCAGAGCAAATTACTAGCTGAAAAACCTCCAGATTACATTGCATGGTGAGCAGGGGACTTGGGGCACTCTTGGGGGCCCTCTCCCCACCATTAGCACTTGCAGGCACAGCTGAACTTTCTTCCTCTTTCACCCAGGACTGTGTATCTTCATTAACATGATTTATTTCAGCAGACAAACTTGTCTCTTTGGGTAAGAGTCTAATGGGAGGGAAGTGGCAGCAGGACTGCAGAACCCCCCTGGGAGGCACCTGTGGCCAGAAACCGAAGGACCTTCTGTTATAACTTGGGACACAACTGACACAGGGGGCTCAGGGAGGGCCTTGTTATCATTTATTACATATCTGACACCCTCCTCTTAAGACAGAGATATATATCCACATATATAACACAACATAATGGCTTTTGCAGGACTCAGGGAGCGAGGTTGTTCCAGTTGTCTGAGCTGGCGGCTTCCAGTTTGTGGCCATATGGTTGGCTGTGAATTTGACTAATAAAAATATAGTTAACTTTTTCTTCCCCCCCCCCCTTTTTTTTGTTCTTCCTGACCCTACTCAGTGCCATAAATACCTGCATGTAGCAAAGGGTTTATAAATAGCACAGTAGCATCCACTGACAGCAGACTGGTGCTAAGTCTGACTGGATTGCAGTAATGTGGACCTGGAGAGGTCTGGGAGAGGAATATGTGGCCAATAAAGATTTGTGAAGCTAAAGTCATTCAGAAAGCTCAACACCAGGCAAAACTGGGCAAAAAAAAAATTACCAGTCTGCTGTGGGACGGGGTTCTGAAATGGAAACACCTTAAGCCAATATTGCCCCTGTGAGGCTGCGCTGAAATTCCATCTAAATTTACGGCGTAGCTGACAGCGAGCTCGAGTAACTCGGTGTGTCTGGACGTCTGGCCCAGTCCAATAACAACACCAAAGAGAATTTTCTACATATCCCTCACTGATCCTGAGACTTTGGACTTGGGTTTTGGAACCTTTTTTTTTTTTTTTTGTTCGACGGTTGTCTACAAATTGTCAGACTCTGAAATGGATGTGTTATTGCAAAGAGTTGGTCCATTCTCTGGGCCACAGCCCCTGGTGTGCAGCAGCTCTGCAGTTCCCGTGCCAGCCCCCGGTTACTCAGCTCCTACGGTAACCTGCTGGTTCCTTACGGGATTGCCTCGGTTACTGTCTGTCCGAGGCATTCACAAGTCATGAGTCAATGCCCAAAACCTCATTATTTTTAGTAGAAACATATCAAAACTGGAGCTTTTGATTTGCTTTCTTGTTTCTGCGTCTGTAGGCCTTCCATATCCCATCTGCTCGAAGCCAGCCTTCAGAAGTGAAGCACCCTGCAGTTCCCACATAAATCCCACACTTCAAGGGTAGAAAGGAAAGGTTTTCCCAAAAAGCCTGGGGTTTGATGCATTTTTAGCTTGTTGGATTCTTTAACACCTAATACAAGTATGAATGGCAGCTGATGCTTCTTCCACTGTTGGGAATTTCCTGATGTGTCTCTTTGGCCCCTGTTCCCTGGGGTTTGGATGGTTGGACTCACCTTGCAGAACGTCCTTCAGCAGAGCCGGCGATAACATCTCACCTCTTGCTACCCTTGCAAAAATACTTTTAGTGACTTCTGTCTGCAGCAGGCAGAGCAATGGCAGCCACACACAGATTGCACTGGTTGACTTCAAAATGAACTATTTCCAGGAAAAGGCTTCTGAGTGGAAAGAAAATCTTTATCTCAGTTATGATTTGGCACAGCAGAGTCAGTACAACACGAGGCAGCTGCTCTCCTGCAGTACAGTCAGACCTCTTTTTTCTCTTGAAGAGTCAAAGGAATTGAAAATTTTGTAAAGTCTGGAGGAAGAAACCAGCATTTTCCTCCAGAGTGTCTTCTAAGGGGAGACTTCTCCCCCTGCCCAGAGAGGCAGCAAACAGAGGGACTTTTGGTTACACCACCCATACTCAAGTCAGCACACTGCCAGACAGACACAGCTGAGGACATCTCATGCCACAGGAGAAGGGTCACACACCACAAAACACAGAGGGAGGTGGAAACAGAAGGAACTTGATGGCTGCTGTTCTCCCCTCTGGAAGGGAAGATGCCCACCATGGGTGCTGCTCACTTTTGCTTCAACACTTTTCAGGTGGAGAATTAGTCCTTTTCCCTTCCCTCATTCCTGTTAATCCACTGCAATCCTCTTTAATGACCACTGCAGTTTTCACTGCCTCACACTGCAGTTTTCACTGCCTCACACTGCAGTTTTTACAGGCTCACACTGCAGTTTTCACTGCCTTACACTGCTGTGCTGAGGTAAGAGCTAATACTTTTAAATACTGGTTCCCCTTCTTGGTTGAAGCATCTCTAGATGGAGGCAGCAAAGCAATGAGACCTGCATCGTGCCCCACTGGAACCCAAGACTTGATTTAGCTGCACAACCCCCTCCAATTCCTTCATTTTTCACTTCACTAAACAGAACTGTTTCCTCCCCAAAACTTTGTAAGGGAAAATCTTTTTCAACCAGGATGTCCAAAATGTCTGTGTTTTATTTCTCTTTTCTACTTTTCTTTGCCCCTTTCCGCTACATTTCCAATCCTTCTCCCTTTCATTTTATTTTTCCATTGACAGAGGAACAACTGAAAGGACAACCACAATTTTCACATTCAGTTCCTGAATGTCAGATAATTTTCTTTTTACTTTGCTCTACAACATTATATTTTTTAAAGTTTTCAAGCAAGTTTTATCTCACAAAAGAAAATGGTGCTGGGCTTACCTATAGGCAATCTCAAGCCACCCCAGACACAGCAGCAGTGCCTGAACTGCCTTTTTCTTCACTTCTCAAAGCAAATTCCACTTTCCTTCACACATTAAAGCAGACGGGAAATCATTTGAGCCTTTGGAATATGTCAAACCTCTCCAGTAAGGTAAATGTTTTTCCTACAAATAATGCCTTGCATGTTTGATCAACTTTGTAACCACAATATCTATAAGCACCTCCAATGTTAAACAAGGCATGAGCCAGATCTATTTACCAGCCAGGGTATTTAAAAGCCATTCTTGACGTCAAGCTGTGAAGATCAAATATTCCAATTTGATGGCTGCCAGTACAATTCCCAACCATTGTCCAGATCCAAACCCCATTGTACTCGCTTTTTTTTGGCATCTGAAACAAGTCTTTGACTCAGACCACTGATGTTCTTAAATAAATAAGTTTCTAGGTCAACTTGCTGATGGATGTTAATCTGGCTATAATTTAAATCCAGTGGTGATATCAGCTTCTAATAAGGTATAAATTAATGGCTGTGGTCACTGTGCAAACATGTAGTGAATATCTTGGACTTCTGAGCAGCTCTTAAGGAGGGTTGGGGTTTGTCCTGATGATTTCTCTGTGCAGGTTGCAGAGTAATTGTAGAGGTGCAGGGCTAGTCCTGATATCAGTACTCAGCTTTAATGACAGCAGCATCAGCAAGTGATGCTTGTGAAGTAAATGCCTATTAAACCAGAACAGTGTGTGAGATTGAGACTCTCCACCCATTTCCATCCACAAGTACATGAAACTCTGGCTCTGACATCCCTGGGACAAATACACCAATTTTCCATATACTGACAAACACTTCTGGCCTTCATGGAATTCCAGCAGGGAGTAATCATTGTCCAAAATGCATATGGATTGCTAAATCAGACCTGGAGTTGGTCTGAAATGCCATTATGTTGTTAAAAAGGCAATAAACTTCATTTGCATTTACTCAGCTCTGGTGGAATTTATGGGTGAGCACATCACTTGAGGATTCTTTTTCCTTCTTTCTCTTCAGATTTGTTTTAAGAGCAACCTTTTTCCTACCTGGATGCAGGAGAGACCACATGTCCTGGGTCGGGAAGGTGGGGAGATGCAGTTCTGCAGTCAGGAGTTACAGATGCACCTGGCATCGTGTTTCCGTCACTCAAGGAGCTGCTGGGATGCCCCAGAGCGTGTCCCCTCCTGACCCCAACATCCTGGACATCACAGTGCCATGCCCAGCAGAGGATGTAACTGGTAAATAATCCCATATGGAATAACTACAGAGTGTTCTAAATGTTATTTTTAAAATGCAGAGCAAGAAGAAAGGATGAAAGAATAAAACCTGGCACCCACCATGGTGTTCAGGATGAACAGGGAGAGAAAAAAGTACCTGGCTTAGTCATGCTCTGGGTAATCCAGACACCGCAGTGCCCTGAAGTGTCTGCCTCTCCCCAAATTTAGTTTCTCAGTCTGATGCTGCTCAGCCTTTACACCCCGGCTCAAGTCTGAGCCGGATGCCCATGATTTAGGACTTGCTGTTTGTCCAGGAACACAAACTGTGTGGAAGGTACAGAGGCACAGACTGCAGCATCCTCTCCTCTAGCCCCTGAAATACAAATTAGCCAGTCTGGTATTTGATCACGGGCTGTTCTTAAAGCAGTTTTTTATTCTGCACTTTTATTTTCCATGGTTGTTGCCAAGAGAGAGTCTCTCCAGGACCCCCTCCCATCTCATCCCATCTCGTCCAATCCCCTGGTTCTTCATCCTTGCTTTTCCCTTTTTATTTTCCAGAGCAAACCTTGGCTCCCTTTACCCCTTCTCTTCCACACTGGCTTTTGTGGCCTGCTTGGGAACTCACTTGTGTGTTTGGTGCTTGCCCATGAAATCTCTCCTCGCTGGCACTGCCTCATCCCACTGTTCTCAGCAGTTACTGGGTTGCTGTTTTTTCTAATATTAAGCTGTTCTGCCTTACTCCTGGCTATTGGACTGCAATGAAAAAGACTGTAAATTAATGAAATACCTACTGTAGCTGACTTTAAATGATCCTAAAAAAAATAAATTTTAAGTTCTGATTAGCTCAGTTACCTGCCAGTACAGGCTTCTTCTTTATATTTCCTAATTCTTTGCCCAAGCTATTATTAAATGTCTGAAGGAATTGCCTTCCTCTGCTTTCATTGAGGAAATAATTCCAGTGCCTAATAGCTCTCCCTGGCAGGAAAACTCTTCTTAAAATCTTCTTTTTGCACCTCCTCCCTTCACCCGGACGACACTGAACAATTCCCGTCTGTCCTTGAGGAATATTTGTCTTCACATATTCAGAGGTAATTATTATTTTTTCCACTTTCACAAGTATTTGGCCACAAAGTGGTTACACTTCAAAGATCCCAGTCTCAGATACTTTGGGAACATTGCCTCATTATCTGCACTTACCAGCAGAGGAAAGACATCCAGTTTCTCATCTTAGCTCCAAAAGTTGGCATCAAACCCAGCTCAGCAGCACTTTGGGCTCTGCTCTTGACTTCAGGAGAAGTTCTGGACTTTGGGAAATGACACCCAATCATGGCAACACTTACTGTTCCCTCTGTCCCACAGCCTCAGCCACAACCCAGCCAGACAGGACATCCTTGCTTGGAAATAAAATGTAAAGAGCTGCATTTGCTCCAGGAGACACTCTGCTCTTCCAAAGGGGCTCTCTGTGAGCTTGTGGTTGGGCCTTGGGGAGCAAGGCTGGATCACTGGGGTTTACAGGGATCCTTGGTTTGCCTGGATTGCCCCCCACCAGCCAAACATGCAACACATAAATTGTTTTATTGCCTAAATTTGTTGTGGCAGGGCAATAACTGCCTCCATGGGTTTATGGCATCTCTCAAGCACGACGGATTCATCCAGTTAATTGTGTCACAGACAACCCTTGGCAAAATGACATGGAAGTGTCAGATGGAGGTGCAGCCTGAGGGAGAGTGACAGAGAGTCCTGACACTCCCCCAGGGACTGGGCAAAACCACTGCCTGGAGGAACTGAACAAAGCAAACAGCTCTAGGGCATTATTACAGTAGAGAGAGCAACTGATTCCAGTGTGTGCCCACACACCCCAAGGTTCCCCTACAGGAGGGTGCTCATGGTGTGCAGGTGGTGATGTAGGTGGGCCAGTGGGAGGGTTTAGGCAGGAGTTTAGTCCTGGGTTTGGGGACTTGGGCTGAGCAGGGCCCTGCCCACACATCACCTCTGTCCCCAAAGCCACTGCACAGCTGGATGCAGAGGACCAATGACACATCTGGATAGAGGGGACCAAGCACAGCTGGATGCAGGGGACCAATGACACATCTGGACAGAGGGGACCAAGCACAGCTGGATGCAGGGGACCAATGGCACCTCTGGATAGAGGGGACCAAGCACAGCTGGATGCAGGGGACCAATGGCACATCTGGATAGAGGGGACCAAGCACAGCTGGATGCAGGGGACCAATGGCACATCTGGATACGGGGGGACCAGGAGCTCTGCGAGGCCAGAGCCTGGTGCTGCTTTAGGGCTTGTTCCATGACTCCTGCTTTAAAGCAGCATTTGAAAGAACTCTAATCTCAGAGAGAAACAAATATGCTTCATTAATGCTTATGTGGGGCTTTGCACACCACTTTTTAAATAATCAGATCTTGTTCTTGTCACTTCTGGGGCTGTAAGGCCTCTGTCAGCTCTTGGGGCTGTGATGCCAAGGCAGGACGTGGCTCCTGTCAGACCAGGGCAGCTGATGGAGACATTCCCATCCAGCACTTTTGATTAGGAAGCTTATTTGTTCAACAGCTTAGGCTGTGCTGCCTCAGTCAGCCTTTCATCTGAGCTCATCAAGCCCCAAACTCAGATTATTTCCTAAAGTGCTCTGTAACTAACCTGATTTACGGGTTCCTGGGGGCTGGGAGGGGTGGCTGAGCATGCAGGCTGCCAGACTCCAGACTGATGGCAATTTAAATGGTTTAGCTTTCAGCTCCCAGAAAATGAAATAAAACGGTGGATGATCTGAATGGAAATTATTCCCTGCCACAATGGCATCAGCAGCAATGCCAAGCTTAGCTATTTATAGCCTTATCTGTGTCTAAATACCCATAAATAGCTATGTAAAGCACTGCAGTGAGATGTATGTGTGTGTATGTCTTTTCCAGCCATTGAGATGTTAAATCAATTTTATAACAAGTTGCTTTTCCAGCCACTGAGTGGCTGTAAATGTTAAGTGTTTTTACAGGCGATTTTTTCCCCAGCTGCTAAGCAGCTTTAAATGTTATCAAAAAAAGTTGCTTTTCCAGCTGTTCAACCACTCTAAGCATTTTTAATGGATTTTTTTTTAACTTGCTAAAACCTATTTATATTTTACTCACAAAGCAAGTGCAAAATTGTCCTGGCTCTGTCTAGGTCTTGTTTTTATTGTATTTTTTTCTTTTTTTTTTTTGAAACCTGTGAATAAAAATTCCTTCTCTGTCTGAGGAAACTTTTTTTTTTTGAGAAGAGAAGGGGCTTTGGTTTAATGAGTCCAAGATGAACATTATGAGTTCATCTCAGCATTGAGATACCTCAAAAGCACCGTCCTTGTGGTGTGTTCAATGGAAACACTGTTCTTGTGGTATGTTCAATGGAAATACTGTACTTGTGGTATTTTCAATGGAAAAAAATATTATTGTGGCTTTTCCAATTCAGGAAATGCTGCTCAGTCTTTAAAACCAGGGGAAAAAGAGGGAGTGGAGGGTGAGAGAACTAAATGGAGGTGACAGCGAAATGGAAGAATTATTTTATTGTAACGAGGTGGGGAGAGATATACGAAGAGTTTAGGGCAGGAAAGTGGAAAATTCTTGTGGCCCTTGAGGATTCATAACAGTGGGAGAAGGGAAAAGGTCCGGGGTAGTGTTAAGGAAAGGTGCAGGACAAAGTTGGGAAGGAAGAAAAGAACAGTTTGGAGGGAAGAATGAAAAGCAAGAAACGAGACAGTGGGAAGAAAGGGCAATAAGAGGAGAAATCTCTTGCTAAATGCAACAATTGGGAAAACACCTGAGTAGCACCTTTGGTTTTGGGTCACAAGGTCAAGTATGCAAAGCACTGCTGCATGTTCAGAGGAATAGAAGGATTTTGGGGTTGATTTACCCAGTGAATCCCACCGGGCAGCCCATCCTGTGGTGGTGTCAGGCTTGCTGGGGCCACACTGGAAGGAAACTTGTAGCAGTTGGGATCTTTTTATCCCAGTTTTGGGATTAACCAGGGTAAGCTGCTGATGAGGTGGGGCCCTTTCCATTGCCACTGGAGCTGCCATGGACTGCCTGAATCCGAGACAGTCATGGCCATGATGAGGGGGCTCCTTTAGGAAACTCTGGTGAGGATCCCTCCAGAGTAATGTCCAGCAGCTTACAGAACAAAAAATACATTATTATCAGGTAGAGAGGGCTAAAAATACCATTTCTGCCTCTAAACCCACCAAAGGTCTGGAAAAACTTTCAAATTGTAATAATTAGAAAAAGTAATGAGGAAAACCCCCCTCAGATTAATTTTGATGTCTGTCAATTCCTTGGGGGGGAAAAGAAAAAAAGTAGGATTTGGCTTAGACAGGAAATAGTCAAGAAGTTCTTCCCAGTCTGACATTCCTGATAATGATTATGTTGGGTGATGTTTCCACGTGTGTGTAGGAGATTGGTTTAGCTCCAGTGTGCTCGTGGTGGGCTCCAGATGCTCCCTCAACTAACATAACACACCCAGCAGAAAATACCAAACAGCCCCATAAACACCAGGGTTTGGTTTATCCAGGGTATACATTCAGTATTTCTGTGCATATAACAGTGACACAGTCCTTTTCCACTTAAAAACATGAAGTTTCCAACTGCTCTGCTACCAATTCGAGGTCTGTGCATCTTCTCCAGCCTCCAAGAGCTTCCTTTTCCCAGCAGATTCATTGTGTGCTTTCACTGATATTAAATCCATTCCAATTTGCAATAAAGTCACTTTGGCCACATTCACATCTCTTTGTCTTTGCTTTCGAAGAACTTTTCAGTTATCAAGTTTTACTGGCCAAAAACTTAGCAGAGAGCAAATTTCAGAATCACACAGAGAAGTATTTACAGCAAGTGACATTTTGGTTTCCACCAGGAAATATTTGCAGCAGATGTTGCTCCCAAATGCCTCCAGTCAGGACTGGAAATGCCACCATGTGATTCATCTGACCAGTCACAGGCAAGTAACTCAGAGCAAATCTTGAAGGCTCATAATAAGTCCCTGGAGCAAAGAGTTTATAAATATGATGTTTCTGTAATAAATTTGGAAGGTCTGAGAAAATCCAAGGCCTCAGGAAAGACAGTGGGAAGATTTCTTGTTTCTTCAGGAGCTTTGGGTCAATATCATCATGAATGGATTTAAAAAAAATAGAATTTGCTTTTAGATCATCCCTAAAGAGAAGGAAAAAGGCAGCAAGTGGGTTATTATCCAAAATACCATAATCTTGCTGGCAAATCTTTGTGGTTGTAAATCCTGCTGTATCTTCTTCACCTCATGTCATCTGCCATTACCACATAAAACAAGTTAACAACTTGCATCATCTCCTGCTGAAAGTTATCCCCACTGACAATAATTTTATTAGCCTGTTACTTAAACTCATATTTAAAGCTGCAATTCCCTTCTGACCCTTGGACCACTCCAGTTATTTTGCTGTTGTGACACAGCAAATTGCAGCCCCTGCTGCCTGTTCTCTCCCATGGGAACCACTGCTGGTCCTGAGCCTGGACAGGTCCTTTGGGGACAGGTGGCACGTGCTGGGGCAGAACATCTTTCTGCTGGGGTTCAGTTGTGCCAGTTCCTTGGCTTTTATATTATACAAATTGTCTTTTATATTCTTCCTGATGGTCTGAAAACATAACACACCATTCCAATATTCCTTGTGCTCTCTCCCAGGCCACTCCACGTGGATGAAGAAGGTTCTCTGAACCCCAATTTGTTCTCTGGACAGGAAATCAATTCAATACATGTATTTACCTTCCATTTTCCTGGTTAAAAGTTGCTGTGTTTCCTGCTGGGGTGGGAGGCTGCTGGCACTTCCTATTCTCTTGCACTGCACAGGTTTCTCTTCTGGAGGTTCCAGAGCTGAGGCCACCCCTGTGAGCTGGACATGGTGAGTGAATTCTTCTCTACACACACACATCTCTTTGATATCCCTGGGCAGGGGTGGATTGTGCTCCATGGAATCAAGGGAGGTGGTGTTGGATACGTTCATTTTGGCCTCTTCACTTCACCCTCTTTCCTAGGGCAAGATTGTTTAGGATTTATTTTTAGTCCTTTGTCCAATCTAATGGCAAACTGCTCAAACAGTGGAGCTTCTCCCACATCCTTTGGAAGAATTTTCCACAGTCTAATAAGATTTCAGCACTTGGAAGTTTATCCCGTTATTCAGCCTAAACTTTCCTCTACTTAACATTATGTTTTCAGTCCTTATACCCTTTTCACCATCCTAAACAATTCATCTTCTTCTCAGTGTTTACAATCCACAAGATTTCCTTCTGCCTTCCAAGAAGAAGTTTCCAATCAGTATTTATAAAATGGAAAAATAAATGACAAACAGAAGGTTCAGTAGAGAAGAACCTCCTGCACTGCAGCAGGCAGATGTTTGTGCAACAACTGTGTGCACTTCCAAACAGCCCCCACTTCTACACCCTGCTGGGATCCAACTGCACCCCCAAAGGTGCTGGACACATCTCAGTCCAAACAAACTTTGGGAACTAGAGAGCTGCATACCTTCAACTTCCAAAGTAATGCTCTATTTAAAAAATATGAAAAAAAAAAATCAAAGCCAAACAAACCCAGGATTCCATTTTTTTCTTCCTATTTTGCTATTGTTATTTTTGACTGAGCATGAAATGATTGAGTTTACATGGTCAAGGGCTTGTTTGTGTTGAATGCTGGTGCTTGGGCATCATGTCCATATAAACAGTTAACCTCCCAGGATGCAGGATCTTTGTTGTGTCTGATGAAGGCAGACTTTCATTAGGCCTTTTACCACCAGCTCTTGGAACTCTTCCACTTCATGCAAGTAAAAAAACCACAAATATTCCTCTACTTATATCAGTACCAGAAGCTGGGAGCATGGAATGCTTCAGAATGCTTTGAACCCCGTAATTGTCTCTTGTAATAATACATTTTTTACATTTGAACTCGTGAGTTATCAAGGAGGAGGAACGGAGCAAGTTGGTTAAAATAAAGAATTAAATTATGGTCATGGAAAAAAAAAAGGTACTTTCCACTGTTCTCAAAGGAAAGTGATTTGGGAAAAATGAATCAGAAGGGATGTGTCCTTCTCTGGATGGCTTTGTGTTGTGTTCCACGGAGGGAGGGATGGACAGTGGAAGGGCATGGTCAGACTGACCTGAGGCAAAGGTCTCCCTTGGGTTGGAGGCCTCTTGTGCTGTAACACCTTCTGTGAAACAGGACGTGAAAGTGGAGGTTGTACTGATGATATCAGACCCCAAGGGAACAGGAGAATGTCATCCCCAACCACGGGGATGTCCTGCCCTTGTCCAAGTGCCCACAATTAATGCAGCTCAGACCCCAGCCCATATCCCTGCTCTGTTCCACAAAGCACTAAAACCACTTTCTGCCTTGATTTTGCATCTTACTTCTGGATTCTGAGACCTAGATTTGTCCCCAGAAGATCTTCCATAGGACAATACCCAGTTCTGTTGGGTTTGGAGACTGTAGATGGGACCATTTTGCTCTGAATAAAGGCTCAACACTTGGCTTTTTTCTTCTGGACCACCTTCCTCCTGTAAATTCCAGATGAGATTTCATCACCACAATCTTCCCAAACTATATTGGAGAATTAGATCCTCTAATATTTATAGAAATGTACCTCAGGAAATATTTTGGCCATGGGAATCTTCATCCTCATATCACTCCCTGTGGCAAAGCGTGTTGTCCCCCTGAGAAAGCCCAGGATGAGGCAGCCAGAGAGAAAAAACAGTGGTGCAAGGAGGTAAAAAAACATTATAAGACATCTTTCAGAAGCCAGTTCAAGTCATTGTTAGTACCCTGTCATTTGTTTGTATCCCAAATCCACAAAATACATAAGAAAAGCAAAAACAAAACCAAACCCAGCAATGTAATAAAAGAATTTACAGCATAATAATTTTGGACTAAATTAAAGGAGCATTTATATCTGCAAAAATGTAGGTGAAAAGAGAGTCTCCTTATTTATTCTAGATTGATTTGATTATGTTTTCTGGGTCAAGACATAAGTGTTCAAAAGAGAATGAGAATCTTTGAGCCAAATCAGCTGGAGCAGGGGGTTAACAGAGGTGCCCAAAAGGACAGGACACCTTTGGTGCTGCAAAAACAACCCGAATCTCAAGTCTGTTTGAGTTCAGAAATTCAGACTTTTGTGCAGATCCCAGTGCAGGAAAGCTCAGACTTCTGTTGGGCTTCATGCACTTGGTCCCAGATTATCTTTGGAGAGGGAACTGAGCTCTGACACAACCAAAGCTGCCCAGAGCTAAACCTGCTCACAGTTCTGCTCAATTCGGGCCATATTTTCCCAGCAAAGCAACCAGGGAGAGCAAGAGGCACTTGGATGTGAGAAGGAGCTGAGGGATAACAATGAAGGGTATATTGTGATAAGGAGGGTCTTGTAAGCACTTTCATATTTATTTATAATTTCAAGAATTTAATTAAATAATATAGAAATTATTCCTGGTTCAATCTCATTAAAATTCCCTTTAAAGTGAAAGAGAGTAGGTTTAGGTAAGATATTGGGAAGAAACCCTTGCCTGTGAGGGTGGGCAGGCTCTGGCACAGCTGCCCAGAGAAGCTCTGGCTGCCCCATCCATGGAAGTGTCCCAGGTCAGCTTGGATGGGGCTTGGAGCAACCTGGGCTGGTGGGAGGTGTCCCTGCCCATGGCAGGGGATTGGAATGGGATGAGCTTTCATGTCCCTTCCAACCCAAACCATTCTGTGATTCTGTGATTAGAACTTGGTGAGAATTTTGCTGCTTTGTTTTTTCACTCTCAATATCCCCCCAGGAAAAGTGTCCCTTGTTCTCTCCGGGGAAAGGCCCAGCACTGCTCTCACTTGGGCTGTGCCAGGGGACTGCCAGGCTCTGGGCTCTGGGCTCTGGGCTGGCTGTTCCCCAGGCCTGGCTCAGCAGCATCTCCTGGCACTCCATGGCAGAGGATCAGAGCAGGCAGAGCTCTTTGATGGAAGGGTCCATTCCCTGGTGCTTCTCACTGGATTAAAGAGGAGCACAACCCTTTGTTACCAGGCTGCCTTTGCTATCAAGAGTAGGGCCAGATAAAGGGAAAAAAGCCATTTCTGTAACTGGTTTGTGGCCAAACTGCCTGTTGTGACTCTACAGCCTCCCATGGCAATAACTCACTGCCACACATTGATCAGCCCTGTCAGAGCCTCACAGAGCCCAGGGCAGGAGGAAAATATGCCAGGGCAGGAGGAGTGTGCCAGGCTGTGGGGGGGAAAAGGAGCTTTTTCTCTCAGAAACCCAGTGAAAAAAACCCCAAACCAGCCCCTAGATCTAAGGGGAACATAAAAACCCTGTTGGAGATAACCTGACATGGCCTTTCAGCTGCTGCTGCTGGTGGGATCCCCCAGGGAGAGCAGGCACTGAGGGACACGGGGCCACCACACAGGGAAACAGCAAATTTTACTCCTCTTTCATAGTTTATCTTCCTTAATCATCCTGCAATCACTTCAAAAGAGTGTGGGGAGTAAAGCAGCACAAAGACAAGCACAGATGTGTTTCTGTGCAAGGATCTTCTCCCTGTGGGAACCTCCAGCACCAGTTCCTGCTCATCCCTGACTTCCCTGACTACAGATAGTGGAGCTTTCTGTGCTCTCCTGCACCAACAATGGCCTTGGGAACTCACACAACCTTTCAGTTCCGCCCTTTGATTTGAAAATGACTTTCCTTTAAGAATCCTGCTATTTAATAGATGGGTTGTGATGTCAAACTCTTTAATAAGAGCTGTGCTTTACCCTCTGCAGTTTTGTTTTTATTCTAAACAAGATTTTATTTTTTTCCTAAACAGATACAATTTTAAGGAAAGAAAAAAAAAAAAGGCAAACATGACCAGAAAAGACCTTATTTGTTATGGAAAAATTATAACAAAGATTTTCTGTGGTTTATTTTTCTCTTTGCTCTTCCTGTTGTTGGTAATAAAAGAATTTTTATTGTTCTTTGGTGGTAATCCTAGCTTTATGTTGAAAATCAGAAAGGATTTTTCCCTTCTTTTTTTTTTCTTTTTTTTTTCCTTTCTTTTTTTAAAAAAAATTTCTCTGTTTTTGGTTGGTTCTCTGGTTTGTAGCCTGGATGGAACTAAACCAAGCATTGTAAAATCTCGCCACACACGGTCAGAAGTGGCTCTGCTCCCGAGCCAGGCAGTGCACACGAGGATGCTGCTTCCCAAAATGCTCCTTCACATCCACTCACCAAGAGGGAATGAGCAGCATCTGCTCCATGATAAATGGAATATTCTGAGCTGGGTTATACATCCATAAATACAGAGTAAAATCTCACATTCTGGAAGACCAAGGCCAGGTTTGCCCCCATCAATGAGGCCAAGAGTGGCTGAAATTTCTGCGTTGACATCTTCTCCCAGATAGAAATACCATCTGCAGAGATTTATTTTGGAGGACTAGGCTGTATTCATTCTATTTTCTTCCTTTTATCTTCCCTCCTGGTGGTGGTGCAAAGCAACAAGTGGTTGGAATTTTTGTTTCTGCAAAAGTGGAAAATTAAATTTGATTTTTAATATGAAAAGTACCAGCAGCTGAAACGTTGTAATTTCAAAACTAATTTAACTGACACACAGCCTAAGTAAAATCATGTGATGATCACGATAACCTTTGTTTTCCTTCTCCCATATGAGCAGTTCAGCCAATATTTATGCAAAATAAGTCTAAGCTTGGATCATTGCTCCTTAAAAAAAAAAAACAAACCAAAAAACCCATCCTTAATTAATAAAAACATTTCACAAACCAACAACGAGAGGCAAAACAAGAGGAAGCTTCTCCCCCTCCTGTTAAGAATGACAATATTCCAGAGGCAGAGTGATGGGGCTTGTCCATGGTGAGCTCAGAACAGGAATGGAGCCTCAGGAGGGAGGTGGCTCAGAGCACTGGAAAGTGCTTTTCCACTTGCCTTTCCCCTCTACATGATAATGCTGAGAGGAAACAATTACAAATAATGTCTCTTTTATTATAACCCAGTGCACAGCTTTTTGACATGATGGCTCTGGCAAGACTTGGAGAGACATCAGACTAATAAAACATGCTTAAATATCAGGTTTGAAAGTTAATTCATTTGGAGCCACACTCTTTTGCCAGAAAGGGGATTTTTTTTGTTGTTTTTGCTGCGAGTGTTTGCCGATTTTCAGACGAGTGGAATAACACAGCAGTCCCAAAAAGGCTTCTGGAAGTTATCAATATCCAATTTGCCACTTGAGCCTTCTCATTCACCCTGCAAATGAGCTCTGCAAATCTCTCCTTTGTGGTGGGAGAAGGGCCGAGCCCAGAGCCCTGGGAATGGGGCAGGAAGGCTCAGCCTCTGCTGCGCTCTCCTCCTGCCCCTTCCCAAGGAACCCTTGGAAATCACAGAGCCTTTGCTGCCTGTGGCAGCCACCACCAGCCCTGAAAGGAGTGCAAATAATGTTTCCATTGCTCACTACTTCAGATTGAGAGCATATTTTTCTTGGAGCACTCTTAACCTTTGGGATCTTTTCATGTTCTTTAGCCATTGTGTTTGCTTCTTCCTTGTTTTCTTACAGGGAAAAGCCGAAATGACTTACAATTAAAATCTTTTTTTAACAGCTTTCTCCTGTTCCTTTGGCAAAACAAATTTTGGACTGTTGGAACGATTCGGTGCCATTTACTTCTTCCTCAAATAGTTTTCCCCTTCTTCCAAGAAATCCTGCTCATTTTGGATCTGATCATTTGCTTGTGTAAGGACGGACATCTCCAGGGTCCTAAACAGAACTGGACACATCTGCACCAGCTGAAAATTGTCCTGCTTGAGGCAGGGGCTCCATTTCTTTATGCTGGGCCAGGTTCTCTCAGTGCTACTTGTTTGTTTGTGAATTTTGCAGGCTCAGTTGGTGTAACTGAGAACAGAACCTGGTTAAATAATGGGGGTGTTAATGCCCAGCCAGGCTGGCACTGGAGGGGAGTCAGAGCCACAAACAGATGATGTGGCCCACAGTGAAAAATGTGGGAGGATTTAGGATTTAGGAGTCTGGTTGTACCCATCCTGGCAACAGACCATGGCCATGGCACTGTCAGGTGAAGGCAGGAGGGCTTTGCTCACTGTTACACACACAGATCACCTGCAAGCACTGGAGGTTTTCCAAATCAAGGCTTAGACTCGTAACCTCCTCAATCTTCAGCCCAGACTAAGCAGTGACCCCTTTGCAAAGTCAGCCCAAGGAGCTCTGCAGCACCATCTGCCATGACCCACCCTGACCCAAAGCCTTCACTTCCACAGTGTCACAGCCCTGATCATTTTCCTCAATGAGTGTGTTTACTCTGAGGACAGACACACAAATCACTGAAACCCAAGCAAGCACATGACAAATACGATATTTTTAAAGGTTAGTTGTTGTTCTTTTTAATGAAAGAAAAGCAAGAGGATGGGGTTGGGCATTTATGATGTGCAAAAGAGGTTGTAACCACAGAAAAATCTGCCTCCAAAAGCCAAATATTATTCATTTTGGTGGAATGCACTGTTAAAATAGCTCAGCCTTTCAGGAAGAGGCACGCTTATGTAAACCAGCTCGTTTACTTGCTGTTGAACAGACAACCATAAGAATCTGTATGTACATCTGGTGTCTTCCTATAGACTTAGAAACTTCCCCTTGATCAGTTTTGGTCCCCAGCAGATTCCTACAGCATGTTTAAGAAGAGGAAAGCACAGAGGAAGTCAAGGTTGGAAGCTGTGACATCTTACTGGTGCCATTGACCAGGGCCAACTAATCCCAGGGTTTTAACAGGAGTCAATAATTCACTTACACACCTTCCTGGTCAGAAGGGCACAATAGGGCTGAAAAGTCCTCACCAACCCTGGGCCAGAGCTGGGAAACACCTGCCACGAGCAGCAAGTGCCTCAAAAGGATGATTAAAATACTGGCATTTCTGCAAATTCAGAGTTCCTTTAATTAACAACCAGGGACATTTTTATGGAATCATGGAATGGTTTGGGATGGAAGGGACCTTAAAGATCCCAGTTCTAATCTCCTGCCATGGGCAGTGACACCTTGCACTAGACCAGGTTGCTCCAACTTGGTCTTGAACACTTCCAGAGCACACCAGTGGGGTGTTCTTTTTCCTCTGCAAATGTAAGATCCTTCGTTTCCGTAATTAGTGGAAGGATGATGAGCTCTCCTGGATAAGGATGCTCCCAGGAATGACTTTGCTGCTGTTCTGCCCTATAGCCAGAAAACTGCGTTTTGAAAAGTCAGCAAGAGTCAGACACAGATTAAAAATTCATGTTTCTATTTTTCATCCTTTGATTTTTGTCCCATGTGGCTCTAGGGGAAAAAATTAAAAGACTGAAAATACGATCATTTAATGGGATGTTTAATTTGAGAGAGTTCAGAAACATTGCAAATAGAGGGCAAACTACTTGGGGTGATTTCTGTGTGCTTCATGTTGTTAATTTTCATACTTCAGCTTCTCTTCTCCCACCACTTTCTGTCTCCATCAATTAGATTTATTTATTTAATTTTAAAAATCCTGCTTAAACTTTGCTGGGAGTAGATGAAACGCTGTGGCTGCTTTTCTTGGCCTAAGGAAAAGTTCTATGTGTGCAGTAAAATGCTCCCTGCCATTATCACCCTGGGAGTCACACACATAAACCCTGGGTTGATCCAGGGAATAAAGGAGAATGGGAAATGCTTATAACTTATTGGAACTGGGGGAAATGCTGAATTCAATAGGTGAAAACCACTAAATTTGATAGTTGATCTTCATTGTTCTAAGTGCTGATTGACACCACTTACGGTTTTCACCCACAGTAAGAAGACATGGAAATCAAGCAGG